>CM033628.1:32007255-32085991 GCA_019453435.1 Rhinogobius similis | reverse complement strand
CGGTAGCTCAGTTGGCAGAGATTGTCTTCTGATCCGAAGGTCGGCGGTTCAAATCCCGCTCTTGACATAAACATCCTTGGTTGAGCGGTCAGATCCACTGGCCCACAGGTTGGCGGTGCAATTGCTCCCGCAGGTGAATACTGCCGTTGTGTCCTTGGGCAAGACACTTAACCCGCCTCGTCCCCAGTGTCTGCGTACTCTGGTGTGTGAATGTGTGAGTGAATGGGTGAATGGGTGAATGGTTCCCTGATGTAAAGCGCTTTGAGTGCCTCGAAGGTGGAAAAGCGCTGTATAAATATGTGACCATTTACCATTTATAAAATTACTGTTGATTGTCAATTTCTACTTTGCTCATATTCTCATAAAATATTTGTTTACACTTTTGTCCTGAAGGCTGCTACTCTCCTCAAACTGCCCTGACACTGGATCTAATGATGACCTTCCCCAACGAGTCCTCTTTTTGGGTAAGATCGACCGATTGATTGAAGGTGTTTGTATTGTCTTTTATAAAGATGCTTTCTCTGAGTACCATCGCCTCTGCACAGATCTGTAACTTGGCTTTGTAGCAGCACCTGGATGTTTCCATGGAGATAACTCTAATGCCAGACGGGCACATCTCCTGACAAGCAGTTGACGGATTCTCCACCAGAAAAGTTACATAGTGCTCATTTAATCATTTGAATCTATATCAATTTCCAAAATCAATATTTGTCAGCATATGAATGACAATAGAGCTACGATGCTGAAGAGGCTTGGCATGGTTGGTGCTCTGGCTCCTGACATGATCTGTTAGAGACACAATGTTGTTGGGATCGCTGTCATTCCCCACAACAGATCAAAAGTGTAAAACGGATGACATGGTGGCGCAGTAGTTGAGACTTGCAGAGATGGTATTTACTTGAGCAACTAACTTTTTAAACAAATTGTACTTCTCAGAGAAACTTTGTTTATTAGTGACAAACGCTTTATGTTGACAATAATACATGAGTTGAACATTTACATTTCTTGCACTTACATTTAGTTAGGCCCACTGTATGATTTTGTTTTATACATTTTTGTGTTCTATTCTTTGAAAATAATACAATCTTTATATTATTTAATGTTCCAGTTACATTTACATTTACTTTAATCATAAATCAGATAGTTGGTTGACTTGAGTAATGATATCCCAAGGTGCCTTTTTACTCTCATCTGAGTACAATGTTGACTGCTGTCCTCACCTCTGAAAACTTTTGCCCCACAGCAGTAATGTCACAATCTAGATGTGATTCTGTCTGGTGTTTTTTTTTTTGTTTTTTTTTTTTTACGAAATTGCTTTTTATTCTAAAATATATTTTGGAATACAATAGATTTATAAATTAGCTTATCTGCACATAGATCAGCTCAGTTCAAGCTGGGTTTGGGTGAAGATCATGATATTCTCTCCATGCAAAGGTAAAACATTTTAAAATCGAGAAGTTTCTGCACTAAAACTCATGCACAATACTCATACACTACTATTATACCGGATCAAAATATACATTGCTTGGTAAGTTAACAGTGTGTACAGTAACAGTGCCTTAGGAAACCATGACAAAGAAGTACTTTGCATATATTACCGTTTTGATGATAATTGAAATAAGCGATTCTGTTCTATTTGAACTCTTCCTAAACTCCGTCTGGACTTGGCCTTTTGCACGTTTCACATTCCTCACAGATTTTCCACATGGCCCCTGGTGCTGACAGCCCTTCTAAAACTTCACCGATTGAGTGCGCTTTGTCAAAGTGACTGAACGACTTTTTATTGCGATTTCGCTGCTCGGGTCCAATCCCATTTCTGACGCCGTTTAGTGCGAAGTGAGAGAGGTCAGAGGTCACATATGTCAGCCGCATGCTAAACAACTCGCTAACATGTGTTTCCTATGCACGGCCCCGTTTGAAACTATACGTCTCATTAGCGCTGCCCAGATTGTTGCGCACTGGATGGATTGGAGTGTCAAACATTCCTGCCTCTTTATTAAGGTGATCTGTGAACCTGTTTGTCCCAAAATACTGCAGTTTCCATTGTGTGCCTGTGTGTGTGGCTAAAGGGAGCTGGTTGCTGAGTTGAGAGCTCTTGTACAGATAAAAGCAGAGCCAGACCTGCCGTTGTCTGAAGCCTCCTCCACTGAAGAGGCAGCAGAGGAGCGTTTTGTTGGGCCGCTGGTATGCAAAGAGCTGCCCCCGAACGCACAAAGACGTCGGTAATAACAGTTAATCTTCCCAAATGGTCAATGGCTGCCAACCGATTCAGGACTGTCCCGACAATAGAGTGCAAACTTCAAAGGCCGAGGGAGCGCAGAGAGGCTGGTTCCCATCAACTAAATCAACACGACTTTTGCAGGGAATAAACACATATGTAGATCCATCGCCCCAACCATGTTTACAATTGTTTTGCCTCCACTTTTTGTTCCACAATAGGAAATGAAACTTCTGTCTATCGTGCATTTTTACAGGTATTTTATTGCTAGAGAAATGCCTCAAAAACATATTCTTACTTTTAGCCTCTCCGTAGATCTGTCCTGTAACTTGTTTGATCTGTCCTGTAACTTGAGATGGACTAGTTTATTGCCATACTACTGGAGTAAAAGTACGCTTGCATGGCTAAAAATGTACTCAATTATATAAATATTGCTTCCCCAAATTGTAAAAAAAAAAAAAGTATGTACGAAAAATACTACCCAAAAGTACTTTAATTCATTTTAGATCACCTTTTTGTACAAAACTTGATAAATTAATCAGCTGAAATTGTTGTGAAGTTGCCTATTTTCACTCTTTTTTTCTTTGATCGTACAGTGGGACAATTTGGTTGTGTGTTGTTCTCAATATCTTCAATTATTTTTGAGTTAAATGTAACAAATTACAATTACCGTTACGTGGCTAGAATTACACACAAATACATGTTTAAAAATACTCAATAAAGCACACATCGATGTGACAGTAACGTGAGAAATTCTAATTAGTTACAGTATTTTTTACTCCTGGTTATAATCAACTTCAAAGCTTTCAAGGCCTTTTATATAAATACGTTTCAAAAGAGTCCTGGGTTCACACCCAGGCGGCATAGGGCCTTTCTGTTTGGAGTTTGCATGTTCTCATGTCTGTGTAGGTTTCCCCGACCACTAAAAACATGTACAAAAAGGCCTCTTTATAGAGTGCCTTGAAAAAGAGATTCAGAATCTCAGGTTAAATCCTGGTTAAATAAAAATCAATTACATTACATTGCATAGTTTCATTGCAAATGGAAGCTAAGCTCTTCAGTCAAATTAGATTTATTCTCTTTTATTTATTCAATCACTTTATCACCTTTTTTATATAGTCCTTTACAGCACTGAAGTTGATCAAGTGCTTTTCAATAAAAATTATACCATATACCACACTATAATACAATACATTTAACAGTGTAAACAATAAAACTAAGTGTACAAAATAAAATTTGTGTGTTAAAAAGCCAGTGTTAATAAATATGTTTTAAGACTTGATTTAAAAAAGCCAAAGACTGTGATGGTTCGCATTTCGGGGGGCAGCTTGATCCAGAGTCTGGGGCCAGCGAAAGAGAAAGCTTGATCACCCCAGTGTTTGAGTCTGACCTTGGGCACTTTATGCTCTCCTTTGTCACACAGCACATTCCACAAATCAGAAGGTCAGAACCTTTTGATTATCGCTACAAAACCTTGTATTTGATAATAATAATGCTTTAGTGATTTACATGACTATTCTTTTTTCTTTCTTTTTTAGATTTTCTGCAGTTGTAACAACCGCATACTGTATGTGTAATGCCTTACAGCACAACTCCAACAACGTTCATTTTGTCTTCTTTTGCTATACACACAGTTTTAGGTTCTAATTTAAAAAGAGCCTTAGTTTGCCTCAAAGCGTTGCACCACTGTGAGCACATTCATTACATCATTCATTCAATCCACTCCATGCTAAGATACTTATGTAGCCACAGCTGCCCTGGGGTAGACTGACAGAAACAAGGCTGCCAATCTGCCTTATCTGCCCCTCCCACCACCACCAACCACTCACACAGCACAGACAGAGGCAAGTGTTGGCGGACGAGCACTCTAACCACTGAGCCAGTGTCACCCATTTATTGTTTAGCTGTTTACAAAGATTATTTTTTATTCAGTATCAAAATGCACAATACTTTTTACTGACTTTATAGAAAAAGAAAAGTGTTATCTTATCTCACGCTAAAGTCATTAAATAACATTTCTTCACATCCAGCCTCTGAACTGTATCCAATGGAACAGTTTCTTGTTATTTATCAGCAGTATTAGCACATGTGTTTAATGTGGTGAAGTCTTTTTCTCAGCGCTGACAAAGAACAAACCTGCTGAGCACATCCTTTTCTGTGCTCGCGGTTCCTCCCTCGGATGAAGTTTCGTGGGAAAAGACACTTCCATTCATACAATTAGACCAGATCAGACCCTCGGGACAGCTCTCACAGACTTTTATCAGACTTTTATCAGATTGTGAGCGCATTCACAGCTTTAACCTTTACTTTACACATTGCTCAGCCTGGTTTTACAACAAAGTGCGTCAATTGGCTGAGGGGCTACTGTACTTTTACCTCTGAGCAAGAAGGTCCCCGATTCAGCTCCCAACCAGGCGGCATGGGGTGGTCTGCTCAGACCCAAGATCCACCCTGAACGCAAGGGACACAACTGTTTTCACGTGTTTCCAAAGAGTCTTTCGAAAGGTAAAGACAAGATTATTCAGTCTGTAGCCCAAACATACATATACACTTGACTCTACAAACAACATTCAACAACATTTCAGTTCATTTCATTATTAGGGCTGCACAATAAATGAAAATCACAATTTGAATGGATGCATTTTCCAAATCGCAAAGGCTGCAATCACTACTGCAAGTGCGATAATTTCCCCCACAAACAACAAAATATTTAGTTTTATTCTATATTAAAACTGCCAACCCTGTAGAATAGATTTGTTAACTAAAAACACCAAAAAGCAATAAAAACGTCAAAAAGTGACAAAAACGCAACTAAAAGCAATAAAAACACATCAAAAATGACACTTTAAGTCACAATTTTGTCATCTATAGTGCCAAAGTGTGACTAAAAGCAACAAAAACAGAAAAGTGACAAACATGTTCCGAAGCATGTGATTGTTTTATTTGTTTGTCAGTTCATATTTCAGTCTTTTTTCAACTCTCCTGGTTGTGCTTAAAATTTCAACTTTGCACAGAATCCCAATATTAAAACATAAATCGGAAATCTAATCGTAATCGCAAAACTGTTCAAAAAAATCGCAATTAGATATTTCTCCCAAATCGTGCAGCTCTATCCATTACTCTACTATAAATGACTAGAGTGGGGACAGGGGGTGCCAAACGGACTTGGACCTGCACCGACTTTATAATCACTATTAAGAATGCTACTACCTTATTTTACATACAAATTTTCCAGATTTTATTGCAGCTTTTACACTTTTTTCCTATTACCGCAATATTTTGGAGTATCCCCATAACGATAGTCAGATTATTTTATGTCAATCCAACAGAAATGTCTTTACATGTCACATATTAGTTGAAGTTTAATCATCAGACAAATGTGAAATGTCTGTAAAATTGACCATACAAGTGCAGAAATATTACTTTATACCCTTTTTTCACTTTCACTTTCACCATACATCTGGAATCGAGCACTTCATGGTTAATGTGGACAAAACAAAAGAGGTCATAGTTTACCCCAGGTCACTAGGAACCTATGATAAAGTGTACGTACTTGGACAGGAAATTGAACGAGTCCCAACGTATAATTATCTTGGGGTTAAAATGGACGAGCAAATGAGCTGGATTGAGCATGTAACAAGGTACGTGTGTAAAAAAACATCAGCGAATATACTTCCTAAGAAGGTTAAAGTGCGTATGACAGGTTTTTATGATTTTCTAATTTTGACTTTATTCAGTGTGTTAATACTTTGGTGCAAAACTATAATTTGTATTTACACAATCGGGTCGCTGTTTGTGGAGAAAAGTTGAAAAATCTGTCGACAATTACAGGAAGTAAACACACTGATGACATCACACTGGGGAGACAAAGGTCAGGCTTAATTTACACAAAATAAACTACTTTTTTGACCCTTTAAACTTTGATCCAACAAAATAAAAGTGTTCACATGTGTTTTTCTTTGTCAAATGAACAAAATCTGTGACGTTAGATGAGTTTTGGCCAATGTACAGTGTGGTCACTATGGTAATTTCCTAGTGTGATGTCATACTTTACAACCAGGAAGTAAAATTTAAAACCTAAAAATTAGCTAAACTGGGGTTACATTTGTAAAGATTTTAGTAGAAATGTGAATATATTTATCTTAACTGCATTTTAGTTAAATGTGTATTTAAACCTGTCATAGGCACTTTAAAGTGCTTATGACAGGTTAAACTACTCATGTAACTAAAATACAGGTCAGATAAATATATTTGAAGTTTTGTTAAAAATAATTATAGATTTAGCCATTTTTAGCCTTTTTAAAAAAGTTTTTTTAAATCACTTCCTGGTTTTAAAAGATGACATCACACTAGGAAATTAGTTTGTACACTGGGCTAATACTTGGCTAATGTCAAAATATATGTGAACACCTTTATTTTGTTGAGATAATGTTTTAAATAAATTGTTTCTTGTAGGTAAATTATGCAAAACATTTGGATAGAATGAGTCTCCCTAGTGTGATGTCATCAGTTTATGACTTCCTGTAATTTTAAACAGGTTTTTCAACTTTTCTCCACAAACCGAGACTTGACTGGTGTAAAACAATAATTTTTATGTACAATACGTATTAATACACCAAATAAAATCAAAATTAGAAAATTGTTCAAACCTGTCATACGCACTTTAAGGGTGTTTAGAGTCAGCCAGAATAATATGCTGACTTTCTGTAGAGCCAGTATTGAGTCCGTGCTCCGGTATGGAATAGCCAGCTGGTTTGGAAACCTGACTGTTAAATATCAATCACAGATCCCTAGACTGGTGAAATTAGCAGGTAAAATAATCTGTGTGCCCACTCAGACTGTTTCACAGACCATCGTTGAGCAGCCAGTGGTGACACAGGCTCAAAAGATAATTAGGGATCCCACAGTCAGTATGAGCTCATGCAGTCCGGGAGGAGACTTAGAATTCCCTTATGTAAGAGCAACAGATATAAAAACGCTTTCATTCCTCAGTCCGTTAAAGTGTTTTTTTTTCATATTGTTTCTGTAATATGTTCTAAATGTATTTTTGTTTGTATTATGTCATGTATGTTTGTGTTATACCATACCTCCAAGACAAATTTCTCCTCTTGCAAACAAATAAAATTGAACTTAAACCTATTTGAAAGTTTACAACATAACTTTTTTTCATTTGATGCTCATTCCTTAACAATATACTCGATATTCAAATGTTCTTAATGTCTTCAACAGCATTCACAATATTAGTTGATCTCTCCGTTGCGAGATTAACTAACTCATCTCTTATCTAGCGCCTTCTTTGTCTCAATCCGTTTCACTTTTGTCGTATCGCCAGGCGCAGACTCCTGTTTTAAGCCCTGTACGTCGCTGGCCTCACTCTCCATCGCTGGTGCTGCATGGGGCCGACCAGGGATAATCTCCTTGTGCTGGAAACAGGATTGAGGTAACCAGGTCATGTCAGTCAGACTCATTAGCACTGTACAATAACACCCCCCCACTTCAGCACATGTCAGGGGTCAGAGGTCGGAGGTGGTGGAGCTGGTTCACCGGCCTCTGGGGATCAGTGAAAACCCACACGTGTGGCGTTAACCACGAAACAGTGACACATCGTAATCGCTGCGTAGAAGTTCAAGCGCGTGTGTCAGCAGAGCAGCAGGACGCATTTCGTTATAGCTTAATCCAATTTTGTTAAGATTATTTTTGACTTTGATTAGAAATACAGTCATCTATTTTGGAGAGGGATCTTGATTCTACAGTTGAAGATGACAATATGGGACCTTTTTATGTTAACTATTGAATCCCGGGGTAAATTTCTCCAACATCAAATTCCCAATAGCTATATGCCTCTTCAAAGAATCAGTATTGACGAAATTATCTATGTAGAAAATGTCATAATGCCAGGGGTACTTTGATACATGCTCTATTGGGTTGGTTACCATGTGAGACAAGTGTCATATCTGAGCAAACAAATGTTGAAGGTTGAGTACTGGACTATTGATTTTTGGAAGTTTGGAAAGTAAGGATGGTGGAAAATGCTGTACAAGAAGATGTGTGTGGGGGGGGGAGGGTTGGCGGTGGGACAGTGGCAGAGCAATGGGGCAGTTTCTTTTCTTATTTATCTATAATTGTTTTAAGTTATCTGGTAACACTTTATAATAACGCACTTCTTCTTGCCTTAATAAAGCATGAACAAAGACTAATTTCATAGTGGACAAATAATTCAAGATGATTCTGGATTATTACCTACTTAACTAACACTCTAACCATAAATACTAAGCCTAACCTTAATTCTGTTTTTATGTTTATTTGATTTAATATGGGACAGTGCACATTAATGAACATGTGTTTGTACAACATGTAAATGTGCCAGAGTTAGCTATAGAGGCTAATTTTCATCTGTAATCAAAATTAAGTAGTTACTAAACCTGAATCATTCTTAATAATAAGTCTAGTTGAAATACTACTGTTATTTCAACTAAAATGATAGTTTAAATTGTTTTCATCATAATGCTTCAGTGTGGATGAATGTGGAGTGTGATGGAGCTCAACATTTGAAGCCTGCTGTGGTTCTGGAAGTAAATTTCCCATCAGTTTTCTCCATAGGCATTCTGGTAAATTGAAATATTATATATATAATAGAGACTAACCAGCTATGTTGTGATGTTTTCCATCCAAAAACACATTTTAAAACTTAAAATTCTATTGAATGTTTTAATGCGTTTTAAGTGTTTTATGGAAATGTATAGGTCTTGTGCTTATTAGTTTCCACATACAGCTGATTAGCCCCGGCAAGTTTTCAAACATTTAATATAAAGGCTTTTTTTGGGAAATGAGAAATTGACTTCACTGTTGAGCAAAAGCAGCTCACCATCACATTGATGGAGTCAATAATATAAGAAATTGTAAAGCAACAGCAACATCTGAACAATATAACAGTCTAACAATGAAAAACCGAAAATTAATCTGTAATCAAATTACACATGGCAGCATCAGGTCAAGTTACAGGTCAGATCTGTGGTGAGGCGACCCCACTCATAGTAAGAATGCATGTTTAAATGTATTTTTGTGTTGAGTAAAAACATGCGTAATTAAATAAATACAGGATAGACAATTTTAATATCATAGTGTGGAACCTTACCAGGAAAGTGGTAACATCTTTGGAGACATGGCTAATGTCCCATCAGAAAAGTTACGCAGTGCACCTTTAACAATAGGTTTTAATAAGTTATATTTTTGTACTACACATGCAGTTTACTTTTTTGTTCAATAACCAGCTCATGTGTTTTTGTTTACAGTAATAATGAAATAATGAAAGTGCAATGACACTTGTTCTCATTGTGTGCAGTCTAATGTGTTTTGTATTGTATTCACAGAGTATCACCCTCATGGTCCACTTCCTGTCCCGATCGGTGAGTGTCCCGCGGCGACTGTCCCACTGAAGTCAATACTACACACCACGGTCATTCAGGTCTGTGCACTGTATCTGCTCTCGATGCTCGCTCTAGTTTCTGTTTGGGATGTAGGTGGGGCACTGTGTGGAAAAAACAAAAAAACGA
Source organism: Rhinogobius similis (assembly GCA_019453435.1). Taxonomy (NCBI): domain Eukaryota; kingdom Metazoa; phylum Chordata; class Actinopteri; order Gobiiformes; family Gobiidae; genus Rhinogobius; species Rhinogobius similis. The sequence continues at coordinate 32,076,220 of CM033628.1, read as the reverse complement.
TTGAAAAGAATTACTGTAAAAGAGATGTTTTTGGACAGTTTGATTCCCATGGAAGTTCTGAGGTCACTGGTAGAAACACAGGGGAAAAGTCACTCCTGATCCAATTCAGTTTACAGCAAAGTAAGGCCAAATGCTTTAACGTGGTGGTTTGTAAGTAACCTGGCTCTGCCATATGAGGTCTCACAAACTTGAGAATACATCTGGACGGTCTCCCGCTGTTGGGTTTGAGCCGCTGTGAGCTGGACCAATCAGAGCGCTGCATTGTGGTTTGGGCTAAAGTTAAAAGGACAAACCTAAACAAACATGGTGACGCCGATGGATGTACTTTGGCCTATTTCAACAAATTTATAGACTATTTTGTGTTTGAAAATTTGAGTAAAAAACAAATATTAAGCCCTATTTCAAAATGCAGATTAAATTGTGACGTATATAAACCAAATGAGGCTTCGGCATGCTTGGTTAGAACTCCCAGAGACCAGAGCTGGCTGATCTCCAGGGCGACAGGGCTCATAAAGTCAACAGGTCCGTGAAATACTTTGGTCCTCTACCATTTAGAGATTTGTGGACCAATAGAAGGGTTTTGAAATGAGGGATTGGAAGCCTCTCTAACATTTATAGTACTGTATGTAACAATATGTTGTCTTTTTTTGTTTTAGTGACAACCCTGGCTAGCATTTTGTATTAATTGCCACTGGCTGATGGAGGACTTTGTGACTTGCAAACTTCCATGTAAAAGGTTAAGCAGTGCACCAGACATATTATGCTTTTTAAATGGCTAGTACTTAATAATAAACTACAACATACATAGATCATTATTTTACATTTTGTTCTAAAACAACTTATTAATAGAAATGGGTCCATCGACTTCTTATTTCAAAATTCCAGAACTAATAATCCGCCTCTTCATTTCATCGTAGCAAGCAGCGTAATTTTACTTGGTTTATTGTTTTATTTATTTATTAACCTCACCAGAGTCAAAATCTTTGGAATAAACACAAGTTAGTAGCATAGAGAGGTGGGCGGGGATCGTGGGTAGGTGAAAACAGGATGTTTCTCAGCACTCAAGCCTCAAATGCAGGACAATACAGGATTACTCAAACATGCAAAATACAAATCTGAGTACACATATTTCCACATGGCTAAAAATGTATAATGGTGGATTTTGTATAATATATCTCCTTTAATTAAAAAGTAACAGAGTTTGGAGTTTAGTGCACTTCCATTGTTTAATTTTATAAGAATATACCTACATTTTCCTCATTCATTTTGTCTGTCCAATCAAATCAATACTAAGGTATAAATTGGACATACACATCCCACTCTCTTTCTAAATTATTTGGATCACTACTACATTTTTTAGTTAAATAAAAGATAAAGATAAGATAAAATAACAAATCCTTAATAAATCCAAGAAGATATGAGAAATGGCAGTATTTCTGACATAACTTCTAGTACATTTTTGGGATACTTTGCACATACTGCTGTTAAAATCTCCCCCAAAAATGTGCAAGAGTACAATACTATTTTATTAGCGTTCCTTGGAAACATTGGTCTTAACAAGTGGAAAGCAGTTTGTGCATAAATTACAGATAATCCGGAGTAAATTATGCAAATGTATTCGCTGAGATAAAGGAAGGGGCGTCCTGCTAGTTTATTGTGGGGTTAAAAAATCTGAGCCAGTGGTGGAAGCCGAGCGAAGAGAAGATTTCTGAAGTTTTTTAAAAGGGTCGTGCTGCAACAACAGAGGGATGAGAGGAGAGAGAAAACAACTCAACAAATGGACAACAGAATTTCACCTGATGCCGGTCATTTTGAGTAACAAAAGAGCAGTAATAGAATACATTTGATTTATTTGACATGGACATTGTACAAAACATATCATGCACAGACCAGAGATGGCGACAGGCTATTTTTCGTGTTCTAGTTCCTGGGCAAAGGCAAAGTGACATCAAGATAGCAGATAAAATGAGCCTTTATTGACTGACAAACACAACTTCACATGTAATACATCCATTCCTCTGACCAAGAGCAAGTTAACAGTGTGCAGGTAATTCATAAATAAATAACTAAGGAACATTTAAAATACAGTCCACTGCAGCGAATGACACACATGCCGGGGTCCGTGTGCAGTCAGCCATAGCCGTAGCCGAGGCTGATTCTGGTTCCGACAATTTGCTGAATGTCCTTCCTTCTGTCACCCCCATGTCATACTACACTGTCCTGTCTAATAAAGTCAATAAAAAATAAACAAATAAAGCCTACCAGGCAAGAAATCCTATAAGGAAAACAACAATAACAACAAAAATGTCCTCAATAAAATAACTAAGCACCAGCAGAGGGAGCACCTCATCAGCAGTTCAAATACAAATTAACACATTTAAATATTTACTTTTGCATTATTCCTTATTTAACATGTTCCCCCTTCTACTTTTTAAGATTTTATTAGACAGAAAAGTTGAAGTATGAAATTTTCCATACCTACCAAATGCCAGGAAAAGGTTATTGATTGACGAACGTAGAGAAAGAGCTATTGATGTCTACTTGTAACCTTAATTTGTTAAAAATTGTAACTCAAAAAATTAAGCTAAATTTGAATTTTCGTAGCAAATTTCAGTCAAATCTATATATATCTAATTTGTCAACAAAATGAAGCAAGAAATGTAAATCTTGCTCTATCAATTTTCTGATTAATTTGTCCCAAATATGTGCAGTTTTGGTACATTGAAGCTCTTGAATAATGCGATGAACCCTCAAAACTAGTTATCTTCCACAATAGCAACGAATAAACAAATACTTTCTCCTGTGAGTTCACATTTGAGAGCAGCCGGCCCTTGTCCACACCTGGCCCTACATAGAGTCATCTGCCCGTCCCACTGCGGAGCGGACAGCACTCGCGGGGGGCCATTATCTGTGTCTTTATGGACTAATGGAGTGACAAGCCTCCTTAAGTGTGTGTGCTGAAGGATCATGAGGTCCATTGCCCTGCTGACCCTCCAGACACCACCACCACCTCTCACTGAAAACAGAGACGGGACATCAGCAGTGACCCAGAAAGCAGCATTCACTCTGGGAACGGAGCATGTGTGTGTGCCCCCCTGTGCCGGCGCTCTGAGGGGGGACAGGCGGAGGAGCAGGGTGATGCCTGTAATTAGGTTCAAGAAGAAACGTATCAATAAGTGTCTTTGTGGGGACGATGAAACATGTCGGTGTGGGCGAAATGTTGTTCTTTCTTGACAATATTTGTAATAGTTCTAATACTATTCTGCACTCTGCATTTGTTCATTTATTATAATTACACAGACTCACTTATCAAAGGACACATTATGTATTATTCTTATTGTCCTTGACCTTTAAACATGCTCTTCAATCCATTTGCTTTGGCATCTCATGGAACTTAGTATAATGTATCTACTGAAAGCATCTGTGACGTGTTCCCTCATCAGGATTTGTGGTACACATCTTCTTGCGGCCAAGGGAATTGCCATGATAAATAAACAAAAGCTAGCTTGCACCAACATGTTAATGTCAGAACATAGTTGTAATGAACATGATGCGACATCAAAAATGTTCAAAATGTTTTTTAAGGACAGCACAGAGGATCTCAGAGCTCTACCAATGATGTCACAATTTGTATTTATTTGTTTACACTGCATTTTCTGAGGCTCAGAGGGAGTGGTCTTTGTAAACAGCATTCTAAATACAACTCCAAGTATGTTTTTGATGAAGGAACAATGTGATAACATGGTTAAAAGCTGAAAAAAGTTTATTTTGTATGTGTCCTGTAATGTAGATAAAATTACTGAACTGGTTCCAATGACATTAATTAATTGATGTTATTCTGTCTTTTACTTATGTTTTTCTTTTTCTTCTCATAATTTACATAAGTGTACCTAATATCATGGGTAGTAGCCTATATTTAAAGATGGCAGTAATGAATAGCAATGAGCCTGACAGTTTGCTTTTCGAGATTCTCTTTGTCATTAAATTAAGCTGCAAATAACAATACGTCTTCAAAATGAATCTTAAATCTTAAACTCTTGCCTGCAATGGGTGTTCTTTCAAAGGTTTAGATTGCATAGCTTGTGCTCTAAATCTACAATATCTGGACATCTAAAAGACAGTGGTCGAAAGGAACAAAGTAAAGTAAAAGTACTGTACTTTACTTAAATTGTTTTCACAGTGGATACTTTTTACTTTTATTTCACTACATTTGAGACCAAGTATCTGTACTTTTTACTCCACTACATTTTTTTAACTGGACTGAAAAGTAGAAATTGCTTTTCATTTAGTTTGAGGGTTATTCTTCTCTCATTGATGGTGACATTCTACCTGCAGGTTCAAGCTCAACAACAAGCAAAAAAAAATTAAACACATTAAGTGAAAGAAATTAATTGACCTTCATTGATTATTTGATTATTGATTATTTGATTATTTATTGATTGATTTATTGAGCACAATTCTTTACCAAAATTACAACATTTAGTACGCAAAACTTGTCTCATAATGAAATACTTTTACTTTTTACTCTTGAAGTACATTTCCAAACAGGTACTTCAACATGTTTACTTTAGTAGATTTTTTTAATGTGATACTTTTACTTTTACTTGAATCATTTTTGCACACGTATCTGTATTTTTGCTTGAGTAACAAAACTGAGTACTTCTTCCACCACTGGTATCACTGTACCAGTTCTAATATCAACATAACTCGTCCCTGGAAATTTTGGTGAAAAATATACTTTATTGTTTATTAGGTTTGATTCACTACTAGCCTGTTTAGTTGCAGAAATCCACTTCTCCCGCCAATCTTGAGTTTTACATATCTGGTAAAATACTCTGGCTTTCTTTTGCCTTTGATCATATGTTCATCCTGGGGCAGAAAATAATCCACAATCTCTGAAATTTTATAGAAACTCTGTTAGTGTTTAAGTGAATTCTCCACCATGATCCTTGCCAGTGTGGAGTTTGGTGGTACGTGACGATACCTGCAGGAAAACTTGTTTCAGATAACAATTATTTAGTTGTCGACTATCGGCGTTTAATTTTTCAGTTAGTCAACTAGTTAGGCCCGAGCGCCACAAGCTGGCGAGAGGCCTATTAGTTTCGCAGTGCCGTGCGAAGCACGGCTGCGAAAGTGCGCACGAAGTGCTCACTAACGCATTCCCCAACTCATGCACGTTCCGTGCATGCCAGTGGTAGTGGGAAAATTGAACATTATCGCTGTAAGCGAGCGAAGCCGTGCGAAAATCGCACGAAGTGCGCACTAAATATAGCGCTTTCTGGCGATGCGTCATCCCCACGTCAAGTGCTCGTGTGCGCTGAGTCGCCCAGTAATGCGTTCCCCAACTCATGCACGTTCCGTGCATATAACAATGTAATGTAAAAATGGAACATTACTATTGTAAATAGGGCCAATAACCGAAAGTGGGCGGAGCCCACTGAAAAAATCTCGAAAGTGTCCGCCAGTGACCAGGGACCCATACCAAAAGCATTAGGAAAGCGTGCGCTTTCCGAAAATGTATAGTTTGTGAAGTAAAAAAAGGGGGAAACATTGTTTTCGCATCGGAATATTATTCTTCTTCTTCTTTCTTCTTCTTCTTCTTGGGACCAACCCCCCTATTTTTCACCCAGTGAACATTGACGAGTCTCAGGAAAATTTGCACACCTCTAAAAATCGTGCCTCTCTACATTCTGGCTATTTCCGATTTCAGAAATTCAGAAATATGGCGCGTCAAGCGCCCTAAGTGTACAAAAAATGCATTACGGGATAGGAAAGTGCCCAATTTTTTTATCGTAGAATCATAACATTTGGCAGAGAGGTAGATAGTGACAAGAGAAGCAAAAAAATATAATTACGTGCTTGCGCCCGTCCCAATCAATTGTCGGCCATATTGGATCAAAAATTAAGCTAAACCTGATTCAGCGTTTTTTAAAAACTTCGTACTTTACGAACTCCTCTAGGCGGTTGCCCGAGCAGAGATGAAATTTGGTGAAAATGAAGTTGAGGAGTGTGGCATTAAAAGTTATCCAAATCAGGAACCTATGTTTCTACGGCCTCTGTCTTGTGGTGAAACCACAAAATTTACCAGAATTCTGAAATTTTCAAATTTTTAATTTTGCTCCCATTTCCACATATAAAGTCGAATTGCATCAAATTTGATTCAGTTGTTAAACTCCCTGCCTGAAACCTACTAGAGGTGAAAAGAATTAAATTCAGCCTTGGCGTTAAGCGCCCTACAATTAAAGCAAACTTTTATATGGGGAGCAAAAATTTAGTTTTTAGAACTTTTTTGAAATTTTGAACAAAATTCCATTTTGGCCATCCGATCAAAAAAGCCAATCAGACCCATGTCATATTTTGTCAGTGAAAGCCATACCAATGACAAAACATCCCATGTTATTCCTATGGGAAAATTGAAAAATGTCTCAAATTTGCATATTTTTCTACTACGCATTTTTACGAACTCCTCCTCGGGCGTAAGCGCGACCAACCTGAAATTTGGTGAACATCTTCCTGAGGTGGGGCACTAAAAGTTATCAAATTGTTGGGATAAGTATTACGGTCTCCGTGGCGAAGCCCCAAATTTCGTCAACATTTTTGAATAGACAGAAAAAAACCCATGTTATTCCTATGGGAAAATCTCAAAATAGCTCAAATTAAACTTTGTACTTTAACGCACTCCTCCTCAGGCGTAAGCCCGACCAACCTGAAACTTGGTGACAATCACCTTGAGGAGTGGGGCACTAAAAGTTATCCACATTTTATGGATAAGTAGTACGGTCTCTGTCTTGTGGCAAGAGTGTAAACTTGTACAATCGACAGAAACGTTCCATGTTATTCCTATGGGGCAAATGCAAAATCACTCAAAGGAAACGTTGTATTGTAACGAACTCCGCCTCGGGCATAAGCCCGCCCATCCTGACATTTGGTGACAAGGATCCTGAGGGGGTGGGCCATCTAAAGTTATCAGGATTTTAGCACAAGTATTACAGTCTTTGTCTTGTGCCTGAAACTTTGACCAATTTTTTACACATTTTCAGTGAAATATGAGTAGTAGGAGCGCGTAGCGCTCAGATTCGGCAACAGCTATTTTATGAGGAGGGGAAATTGGGGCGTGCGCCCCTCTGGCGTTGAGTGGCGTGGCGGCGAGGGCCGATCATTGCCGCTTGCGGCTATATTTCTTCTTCTTCTTCTTATTCTTCTTCTTCTTGGGATAACCCCTATTTTTCACCCAGTGAACATTGTGAAAAGTCAAGGAAAATTTGCACACCTCTAAAAATCGTGCCTCTGTACATTCTGGCTATTTCTGATTTCCAAAATTCAAAAATATGGCGCGTCAGCGCCCCCAAGTGTACAAAAAATGCATTACAGGATAGGAAAGAGCCCAAATTTTTTTTTATCGTAGAATCATAAAATTTGGCAGAGAGGTAGATAGTGACAAGAGAAGCAAAAAATATTACTACGGCAACGCCGTCCGCCCAACCATTTGTCGGCCATATTGGATCAAAATGAGCTAAACATGACTCAGCAGTTTAAAAAAACTTTGTACTTTTACGAACTCCTCCTAGGGCGTTTGCCCGAACAAGCTGAAATTTGGTGAAAATGAAGTTGAGGAATGTGGCATCAAAAGTTATCCAAATCAGGAACCTACGTTTTACAGTCTCTGTCTGTGCAAGCTGCAAAATTTACCAGAATTCTGAAATTTTCAAATTTTTAATTTTGCTCCCATTTCCACATATAAAGTCCGAATTGCATCAAATTTGAATCAGTTGTTACACTCCCTACCTGAAACCCACAAGTGGTGAAAGAATTAAATTACATGCGTTAGCGCCCCCTACAGATTAAAGCAAATTTTTATATGGGTAGCAAAAAATTTAGTTTTTTATAATTTTTTGAAATTTTGCACAAAATTCCATTTTGGCGTACCGATCAAAAAAGCCAATGAGACCCATGTCATATTTTGTCTGCAGGCTTACCAATGACAAACACCCCATGTTATTCCTATGGGAAAATCGACAAATGTCTCAAATTTGCATATTTTTTCCTATGCATTTAACGAACTCCTCCTTGGCGTAAAGCCAAACTAACCTCAAATTTGGTGAACATCTTTCTGAGGAGTGGGGCACTAAAAAGTTATCAAATCGTTGGGATAAGTATTACGGTCTCTGTGTGGCGAAGCATAATTTCTCAATATTTTAGAAAAGACAGAAAAAACCCATGTTATTCCTATGGGAAAATCTCTAAATCTCTCAAATTAAACTTTGTACTTTAACTGCACTCCTCCTCGGGCGAATGGCCAATCAACCTGAAACTTGGTGATAATCATCCTGAGGAGTGGGACATCAAAAGTTATCCACATTTTTGGATAGGTATTATGGTCTCCGTCTTGTGAAGCCAAATATTACCCAAACTTGTACAAATGACGGAAAAATCCCATGTTATTCCCTATGGGGAAAATGCAAAATCACTCAATGAAACTTTGTACTTTAACGAACTCCTCCTCGACGTAAAGCCCGACCATCCTGAAATTTGGTGAAAATGATCTTGAGGAGTAGGCCATCTAATGTTATCCAGGATTTTAGCAAAAGTATTACAGTCTTTGTGCAGCGCAGCCGCAAACTTTGACCAATTTTTACACACTTTCAGTGAAATATGACAAGTAGGTGGCACGGAAGCGCTACAGTTGACGGCAGCAGGTATTTTATGAGGAGGAAATTGGGGCGCGTAGCGCCCTCTAACACGTGCTTGGCGGCGGCGTGGCGAGGGCCGATCATTGCCGCTTGCGGCTATATTCAACCATTATTTCTATTGTACAATTAGACTTTTTAATATGTTATCTTCCAAATAAAGGTTGAAATGCTGACTGAAGTAGTGTATAAACAACTGTATTACTGATGAAAATATGAAATTGTACTTTTTTGACATTTTGATTTAAAAATGACACTGTCTTTGTCGCTGTCAATGTCTTTAAATGTGTTTTAAAGTCTACATAGTCCAAATAATGACTATGATTATGATTTATAGTTGATTTATAGTCTCGATTAGTCAATTAATGATGCAGCCCATGTAAATAAATAAAACTGTATTTCCCATCAATAAAAAAATAAAATAAATAAATGATAATAAAATGCAGAAACTCCTCACTCCATCTTGTGGTCCAAAGTGCAATGACATGACCAAGATCATAATATCCAAATTATTATTATATATTGCTGCCTATAAACAAACAAATGTTAGAGCATGATGTTAGAACTGTCATAACATGACGCTTGTTTACATTTTTTTTACGTTTTGAACTAGCTGTGGATGAATGTAACCGTTTCTTCACTTGTTTTCCGTGCGTAATTGCTCGCGTCTCGTCTCCTTCGCCCCTCCCTGTATCATTTACAGACATTATTAACTTATGACATGACATAAATCTCCTCTAATGCTCCTTGTTCTCGTCCCTGGGTGCGAGGAGTGGAGGAAGTCGCCCTGCAGCCGGTGTGAGCTGCGCTGTGGGCGGCGCACTGCTCTGCTCCGGGGCTCGTCACTCACTCACACTCACTCACGGCGTGGAGAAGCCCGGCGGACGGAGCGCAGCGACGCACCGGGACTTGGATCTGGACCGTACCCGCACAAGGACCGACCCGAGCGGAAGGAGCACACCCGAAGCGGCGGCATGAAGCTGTGAGGACTCGCCTCCGAACCGGGACCTGCTCGGGAAGGTTTGCGTTTTAACGAGAGATTTGCCCCACAACATGGAGACGCTTGGCTACGGGCTGCTACTACTGGCTGCGCACTTCATCCTCGCCTGCCAACAAGGTAAGGCACGCTGCCGTTTGGGTTCTGTCCTCGTTTGACTCGGACCAGGGGCCAAACATTCACGGGGGAGTCCATACGGTCACGTTTGGCACAGACGCGCTGCTGTGGCGGCGGTTGTGCGGCCAGACTTTGCGCAGCAGCGTCAGGTGGAATACGCGCAAGTTCAAATTGGGATTTTGGATGGAAACGCCGTGGAATCGGGCAGAAATTCACGTCGATGCTCTGGTTTAATCTGTAGTTTGCTTTTGTGTATTTAAGTCGCTTTGAAGTGCTTTCTTATTTAGTTCAAGTGTAGGATAAGTTTTGTTTTGGAACATTCTTGGGTTTTTTTGTAGGATTAGTTCTTTTTTCCCCACAGTGGAGTCTTGTTTAATTCCCAGTATGTGTTTTTATATGCGTTATCGATTAATCGTGACTAGTTGACTTTAAAAATAATCGTAGTGATATTTTCATGATCGTTATTTGGACTATACAGACTTAAAGCAAATGAAAAGACCTTTTTATAACTAAGAGAGCAGCATTATTAAAAAGAATAAACTATGTCTTATTCACTAACATTTGTAGCTGGCTTATTATACATGTTAATAAGCAATTAACCAAGAGCATGAACACGCTGCTTAAACTATGTTCAATAACCAAGTGATACATTATTATATTATATAAGTGCTTATAACCAGATAACTTGTGCTTCTTTTCACTTTATAACTAGTTGGATCCATATTTTATTTTCTCTTTATAGAAGCCTCCAGTCACCATAGCCTAATTCAAACTTTACTTGGTTGATACAGGATTTAAAAAGTCTGAATGTACAATTGAAATAATCACTGAATAGTCGATTAATGGATCTTTAACCAAGTTCTCCAATTTCTGATATAGTTCAAGATCTTCTCAGCCACATTCCATTTATTAAAGGTTGATTTCTGTCCTTGATGTGTGACCTAATTGTTAACATTTTGGCTTCTTGATTTTGTCAGGAATTTCAATTTTGGTCCATAAAGGACTTGTCCAATTGTCATGTAGATTTTTCACACACTAATTGGCCCCATATCTTTCCAAACAAACACTTTTTTCTGCTCCTAGAAAGCTGATACGTTTTGTTTTTGTGGCCACACTAAAGCATACTTCGTTAAAGGTATTTGCAGTTGAGTGGAACTGTCAGGCATAACAAGAGGAGTTTGGACATGCTCAGATCACTGCCTCAAGAAATGTACACATCAGGCAATAACAACTGCTTCTAATGTGAGCCCAAGGATTTCTACTGCTATTACTACTCCATACACTTATAATGTTTAGGTTATTACTACTCCGATAATAACTACTACTACTACTACCGCTACTTGACTTGTCCCAGAGGTTCAATGGTGCTAAAATCTCAAAAGATCAATCAGATGGGCTCATATAAGCACGTTGCTTCAGCCCAATCCTTTTGGTTGCAACCTGTTGGACAATGTTATAATCATTTTAAACTATTTATTTTATTTAGTTTTCTCAGCCAAATAAGCAAATTCATTCATTCATTCATTCAGCATATTGTGATACTAAATCTATCGATTTTGCAGGCTGCTGTATCAATAAAACATTGTGAGTATTTTTCACAGCACTACAGTTGTGTTGCTTGTTTAGAGAAATTAAACTTGTTTATGTGATACATTTGACATATTTATGATATTAAGTTTCCGAATGCAGTTGTTTAACAAGTTTAACAAAGAATTGCTGTTGTTAAAATTTATTTTAAAAATCATGAGCAATATATCAATTATTTATGTAGTTAAGTATATTAAGTAGAGCAAAATTGTGATATTATCATAATGTGAGCCATGTGTCCTGTATTGTATGGAAATGTGACAAATATTTTTGCAGATTAAAGATTTTCATTCAGAAAAACTGGAAGTAGGTATTAAAATCTGATTTAGTTCTTAGATTTCACAAACCCTGTAGCACATCATTAATATTCATACACATTCTTTAGAACAGCTTTTTTCAGACGACAAAGTGAAGTTGGGGTGGTCCGCCCCAAGCACAGCCAATCAGAACGCTGCTTTCGACCTCTTACTTCCGGGTTAACGAGAAAAAAATGCTTTATTATTAGCCACAGGGAACTTAAAGTTCATACAGTTCTGCATTTACAAGATACTCTTTGGTGGAAAACAAAATGTGCTCATTTACAAAAACTAAAAAGTTAGATACCTCAGCTTTAAAACCAGGAAATTACTACTTTTTGCTCATTACTTGTTCAAAGACAAAACGGCCAAATATTTTAAGATTTTGTTTTTGAATATTCAAGATATTTGGTGCCTATCCTAAAGAAGAATGTTGTTCAGGCTCATTTGTTTCATATAGACCCATTTAAGTGCATTTTATTAAGATTTGCGTGCATGTTCCACAGTATGGCATTAAACATATAAAAAATCTTGTCTTTATTTGATTACTGGCAATTTTGTTATCTCCATAGATTTGACCTGTAACTTGACCTGGTGGCGCCAACTTCTTTTTGTGGAGATACGAAATAAAAATAAAAAAAGAAAACAAGAAATTACACAATCTTTCATTCACATTCTTCTGTTCAAAACAATTCCAACACAAATGCAACTAAACATAGTTCAAGTTTACATCCAAATACTATTTTGTGCTCCATGACTTGACGTTGACATAATGGACCCAATTCTCATGCTGCTCCTCTAAAATAACCCCATTTCCATCGTAAATAGTGTTTGTTTTGAAGGCTCTCGGTATGGGACTGGCCCATTTAAAACCTCGGCCTGTGTTTGGGACAGTAGATGCTTATTGTGATGTCTCAACTGTCTGTGTGATTGTCCGCTGTAAAACTGAAAGCTAGTTAAGTTAAGTACAGACTGTTTGGATGTGTCTGGACAGAAAAATGAGGACGTGCAAGTTTGAAAAAGTAGAGGAACCGATTTGGACTTTTAAAGGTCTAACTGCATCTGGACAACAGGTTTATCATGTTTGGTCCATTAAGAGGAGGTGTGGAGATGTTATTGGCTTACGATGGACAATGGCAGAGTGGTTAACAGTTGGCCCGCATGGTTTGTTGGCACTTGATGCAAAATAATTTCCCTCTGGACAGTAATAAAGTGAAGTTGAAATCACAATTATTAAAAGACACATTATTATACTGTATTTTTTTTTCTTCTTTCTTTAAATCTTGTTTTATTGCTTTACCCTCATCAAAAACGTACCTCATGTTGGATTTTGCTTCATTCGCGCTTGTTTCTAATTCTGTTTATGAGCTTGTCGTCTGATCCTAAAAAAACAGAAAATGTTGACGTAATTGTTGTGAACTTCTATTTCACAGTTTTTAGTCCATAAACTGTCACCGGACTCGTTCTGAGGTCAGATTGTGCATGGCTTTATGAGTTACCGGTACTTACTTAGTTTGTCTTTGTAGCTGTACTTTTCAGAAAGCAAGACCAATTCTCAGATCCCACATCAAACATCACATACATTTAGATGATATAATGTACAGATGGCATAATTAAAGTCCATAAACAGCAGGACATGGTTTACAGTTTGTTCAAATGAGTTAATGGCTGTAAGGATGAGAAAAATATTGTTGAAATTCCTGCATCGTGTTAGCATAGCATTCACGTTGTCCAAGGGCTTCATTTATTTATTTTTACAATGTTCATTCCCATGGCCGACAGAATATTGCCAGCGCTTGACATTACAAACATTTTACCTCTCAAATACTTACTTTAAATATACCAAAAGCATATTTAAAAATCTATTAAAGCCACAAGAATATGCATAATATGTTCAATTAAAGTAACAGCTGCAAAGGAAAACTAAAGCTGTTTTTTGAGCTCTTCAAACAAGTGATTAAAGGTGCACTGCCACCTTGGTTACTACCCTTGAGATACAATTGTTTTGCCTGAAATGTACCACAGTATGACATTAAACTTACATTTATTCAAAGAACAGGTGTTTTCATTGATAAAACAAAAGCTAAAAATGTGAATTCTATTGTGAGCTGCTCCACAGATCTGACCTGTATCTTGACCTGGTAATAGACACCCGTGTAATAGACACGTTTAATGCCATACTTTGGAACTTTCCGGGCAAAGCAATTGCATCTCTAAGAAGACAACCAGGCGGCAGACTCTCCAACAGAAAAGTTACATAGTGGGCCTTTAAATAAATGGGATACTTTTATTAACAGTTAAACAGTCTTCTCTCAAATATGTTCATAATGTGACCTCTGAAGGCAATACTTATTTTAAAACATAATCACAAATCGAATCACAGAAAATTGTCAGAAAAATTGCAATTTGACATATTTTTTACAAACTCTTTGAACCGTACAGCTAGCGCCGCCTGTTGAGTACAAGTTGCCGACATGAATTTCTCGCACATTTGAGCTACGCTTGCGACTCACATTGACTTTTATGCACTCCTCTTCAGACCCATATTTGCTGCTGGGATGAGCTGAGGTTCAAAGTAGCTGCCTGACAAATCAAATCTCATTTTACTTTCAGCTCTGGACAGTTTTCCAATGGGATGCTCCAGTTGTGTGCTGCCAGGACGAGCACCAATGATGGGCTTTGATGAAAATTTTGGTAGAAAAAAAGACTGGACAGAGAATCTGGCTCAGGTCTGGGTTTAGCCAAAGGATAGAGGATCTTTGTTGGGTCCCGGACAGCTGCATGTGTGCCGACTAGCACCTGTACCTGCTGAAAACACCATTTGTGAATCTTCCTTTTTGGAAATGAAGCTTTGATGAATCTTATATAAAAGGAGGAAGAGGAAAAACATGCGACTGAAAGCCTTTAATAACCCTCATCAGAATAACTCACTACTTGCCTTTAAAAGCGCATAAATGTACCAGTGACAGGATCATTATTATGTCTCAGTTTGAACAGATGTTGAACCAGTAAAAAGGAACAGTTTTTCTCACACTTCACTGTTAGGCGTGTTTGGCGCTGGTGTGGTCTAACAGGACAGATGGACTCAGCCTCAGTCTGTCAGTCACACAGCAGGTCCAAGGAGCAGGGACGTCCCACCGAATCACTAAATGAACAATCTGTGTTTTGTGGCCATATTTAGGCTGTTTTCATCATGTTCTGTTAGAAAAAAAAAAGCACAACTTCCAGTAAATATCTGGTGAGGGAATTATTTGAAAGGACCCATATCATAAAAAAAACATTCAATACAACTGCTTGTTCACATTAGCATATTTGGGCAAGCTAGCGTTCGTTTGTTGCCCCGTGTTAATTCCCTCTGCTGCCTGTAGATGGCGTGCACATCACATCCTGAAGAGGGAACGACTTCCTAAGTAAAAAGTAATACATAAAGTAGTTAGGACAGCAGCAGCTCTGTTGGTCGAGCGGTCGTCTTCTGACCCACAGGTTGGCGGTTTGATCCTAGCTCTCAGACGTGAATATTGCTGTTGTGTCCTTGGGCAAGACATTTATAAATGGGATGCCAAAGCAAAGGTACTAATGAGCATTTTTAAAGGAAAAATATTCAGCATTTTTCATATTGCTTTTAGCCTTTAGCCCTTGAGTCCATTAAATTTGCCATCTTGTGTTTTAAAACAAACAAAAAAAAAAGGTTCTTATTCATCCAATGACTTTTTTTTATCAGTGCAACCAGCCAGCAGATGGCGCCAGCGCAATATACAATCTAGTAAAGTTAGCGCTGAAAATACATTCTGATGCAGATTTGCGGCAGCAGTTATCGTGTTTAGATGGCAGAAATGCTCAGAACGAGTTTAGCGCTGATTTAAGGACTTAAAACAGCGAAATGTTCTTGGACAAAAGACGTCGATGATCCAAAAAGACGTCCTGATTGAGGGAGTTCCGCAGTAAGTGTGTATGATGCTCGGAGGGGGTAGGATTTTCTAATGAACATTCCTCTAAACACCATGAATGCAACTGAATGCTACTCCAGGTATGTTTTTGATGACTCAAAAAAAGTCACTGTAGCAGAATATGTGTCCTTTAAAGGCCAATAATAATATAAATAATGTGTCCTTGAAAAAATGTTAATTAATATACTGTGCACTAGTAAACAAGAGCTGAACAATCTGAACATCACAGACATAAATAAGTTAAAGCTATACTTTTTGGGGCAAGCAAGCAAACCTCTCCCTGGACACAACTAGGTGGTATGCTACAACCAGCCAAGTTATGAGTCAGGTCTGTGGGGAGTATTTTTTAAGCAATACACACAAATAAATGCTGATATGATTCTCTTTCTGTTTTTAATAATCAATAACATTGGTTTTGGGTTGGTCAGTAACTAAATCACAGTGTCTGTAATACATTCTGCCAGTATTGTTGTATTTATTTACACCATTTCCTCTTCACACTGCCTCTCTTTGCCCCTCCTTTAGCCCAGTCTGCTGTGGCCCTGGAGCGCACTGACCGTCCTGTCGTCTAAAGGGAGCAGATTTCGGTGTCGCGGGGTATTTGATGACCAGATTAGAGGGGTATTAGTCTCAACAGTGTTCAGTCACCCATAGACACACATACACACGGGCCACCAAATCGAGTCACCTTTTCTCTGCCGGCGTGAAAGAAAACCAGGGTTAAAGACGGGGAAGGGGTCAGCTGAGGAGGCCCCGGCGAACTCCTCACAGAATTACATTGTCGGAGCTGAGAGTTGTTTGGTAACAGTAGGCAAAGGGGCGACTACAGCAGCGAAGGGGGGGCGAGAGGGTCGACGAGAAGGGGGGCAGCGACGGAGAAAACAAGGGGACTTTTCCAGAAGGAGGGGGGGACGCATTAAAGCATGACGCACGACGATAGGACAGTGATTTGTCCCAGTGACAGTGGCAGGGCGCGTCATACGGCGTAGAGGGGGGTTTGGTGATGTGGAAGAGGCCGGGCAACTTCGCTGGCGGGACAACGACTTTTTATCTATTCTTAGGTCACCGGTAATTTCTCCTTTAAGCTTTAAAGGGGGCATTACTTGATTTTCTGACTGTAAAAGGATGAAGTACGTTTTAAATCTGTATAACTTTATCCTTTTTGGCACATCGTTACTATCTACATGCATTGATTTTAGGCGCGTGCACAGTTTTAGAAGAGCTTTTTTCAGACAGCGAAGAGAAACTGTGCTGGACCGTCCAAGTATAGCCAATCAGAGCGTTGCTTTTGCCTCTTATTTCAGACTTGCATTGGAATCATTTTTGTCCCAAAATTTTGCTTTTACATTAACTCAAAACATGACTAATTTACACCAAAAAAGTCAGCTACCCCAGCTTTTAAGTAGAACTAAGTAAACGTCTTTTTAAACATCTTGTAAGCCCATGTGGTGGTTGCAGATGTATTTTTGAGGTGTTTGGAGACCCTGCCGTCGCCCCCTGCTGTCTCGGAAAACTATTTGCTACATTTTCTGACAGCGACCCAAAGACAGCTCGCCTGAGAAACCCTGGCTCTCTTTTTTATATTTGGCAACATGAAATGCTTTTGTATGTGATTGTACTTCCATAGGTCAATAAAAAGGAAGGGGAAAAAGAAAAAAAAAAGCTTTTGGTCTTTTTACTGGAAGTGTATTTTCACAAGAGACCTGCAGGGGGAGCTCTGTCGTGGAAGTTTCTTAGTTCTGCTTTAAAAAAAAATGTAGAAAACACTTAAACAGTTTAATCTTTCTTAGCCAGTGTTAACTTTGACTAAAATATTTTCATCATAGGTTTTTGTCATGACATTTTTGATGAGTAAAGAAGAAGAGGAAAAAGTCTGCGGCATTCTGGCAACAATTTTGATCTGTTAGTCGTTTTTATCTGGGCAAGCACAACAAACCAGAACAAACCAGCATTTTTGGCTGACTGATTCTTAATTACTCTAAATAAAGCATGAACAAAGATTTAATTCATAATGAACAAATGGTTTATCAAGAACGATTCAGGCTTGTTAACTACTAATTAAAGGGTTAGGGTAAGAATTTAGGGTTATGGTATTAGTTAAGTAGTTACTAAGCCTGAATAAACTATTTGTTATAGTTATCATAAAAAGTTACCAACATTTTTGACAATTTTAGTGAAATAAAATGAATAAATTAAAATGGTGTGTCAAAAACATGTAGCTTTTTTCAATTGAACCTATACATTTTACTCAAACATATATGTAATTAATCTCAAATTGCATACAATTATATTATATCCACAATGTAAGGCGCAAAACAAATGGATTTTGGATATTTAACGTTAAATAGGAAAAGAAACAACATCTTAAGTCCAAAGTAGAGATGCTACGTATCACATTTTAGTGTTAAGATAATATGGGGGAAAGAAACATCATGATTTAACGATTATTCAAAATTATTTACACCATAAACTAACAGAGAATTAATTTTCTTTTCTTCCCAAGTGTCTAGTTTTATCGCTTTGTATCAGGAGCGCTGCCATGTTTGTTTTTAAAGTCATTACAGAGTCCATAAAGAGTGTTGGTCTCCTCTGTCACATCAAGGTTAGAACCGGAGAGAGACTGATGGAGACAGAGGTTATCACAGCACTCAGGGAAACATTAGTCACTCTTACTGGCCTGAGCAACCACTTAACGCGCCCTTATTTTTTCCACGGGATTCAGTCAGATGATTAAAATAAAGAAAAAAAGAGAGGAAAATTATTCAAAACCTTTTTCTTTTTGCACTGGGTTGTTTCAAGAGCTCATTTGCAAAAACAGACGAGGGCCATTTGAAAAAAAAAATGTTGACGGTCAACATTTTGCTCTTTGTCTGGCGGTGTGTTCAAAAGCTCAATCTATTTTAGTAACAGAAAAATGTTATTCCCTCCCTTTTTGAGCAAATCCCCTCAACTATTCTGTTAACATGTAGAAAATGGTCAAAGAAAAAAGAACAACTACATTTGAATATGGAGATATGTTTTTGTAAATACACTTTTTGGGGGTATTTTTTTTTTATTATTAGTGCTCTTTTTGATGCTGTTTTTTATATTTTTCCATTTAATTTTGTTTAATACAAAACCAGCAAATGTGAAATAGAATAACTGGACTTGCTAAACAAGTATGCACACTAAATGTTGAAAAATTATTGTAACACAATATCTTTTATGTTTCCTGTGTTTTTTGTTTTATTTTATGCTTTTATTATTAATTTAAAGGTACAGTGCTTAATTTTTTAGCCAAAAATTTGACTGAAACAAGTTTTGATCATTTTATTGCACCAAAAAAATCTGTATTACTGTGAGCGGGCTTGTGTCTCTCAGAACAAAATGGGAGGAGCCTCTACCCACTTGTTTCCATTGAAATGTTGTTCTTTTGGCTGTAATATTCCACAGTATGGTGTAAGGTAAGGCAGGTTTATTTGTAGAGCACAATTCGTCCACAAGGCAATTCAGAGTGCTTTACATAACAGGAAAAAAAATGCATTCAAATCACAAAACAGATAAAGACATACAAAATCTTTATAAAAAATGACTTTAAAAGAGAAGAATGCAGATGAAATCTTTCCGTCGTATGCACATATAAACAGAACTGTTTTTAGGAGAATGGAGAATGTTTCGAAGTATGATTTTAAATGTCCGTGGAAGTTGCACACTTTAAACCTCTCTGGTTTATTTATAGAGCTTATCTTTCCTTTTTACATGTCTTATTTTGCCAACCTTGACTCACAAACGTTAAGCGGTTCTCATTCTTAAGTTATTTTCATAAAAGACTAAATTAACATTTTTGCTGTGCTTTTAACCTTTAAATTTGTTTTCCATTTTTGTTTTCCTTTTGCACTTTTTAATCCTTCATTTTTCCCCTTCTCCTCCATCACAGCGCCCCTCCTCTCTCTAAACCTCAAGTCTTCCACTGTCTGCCCCGCTGCAATTTTTAATCCCCTGGCTCTTTGTTGGTCCTAGTGGGTGAAAGATGAGTGTAGTGGGCTGTTTTTGGAGGAGGGGGAGAGGGTGAGGAGGGGGTGAGGCCACCATCTTGTCTCTGCTGGTGTCCCATTGGCGCCGTGCCACATTTATCACCAAACTGTCCCCCTCCACTGCCCTGTGAGGTAACGGATGAGGGCCAGAGAGGGACATTTTTAATAGCGTGTGCCTTAGAAGGAGATGCATAATGGGGTGGGAGGTGGGAGTATCGGTATCGGCCAAGAGTTGAACGATTTGGGAAAATTTTGATTTTTTTCTTACAAGAATTCCAGGATATGAACTGATAAATAGTGATGTCACAATATCAAATTATAGTGTCACGATTATTGTGAGAAAAAAACAACACAATTTGACGATTATTCACATTCATTCATTATTATTAAGAGACCATTAACAAACAATAGTGAAATCTGTAATTCTCTTTCATTCCTCCATCTAACATATTACTGTTCCTCAAGTTTTTGACCAATTTTACGAAACCGAACTTTCTGAATGGCAAAATAAGGTTAATGTGACAAAAAAACGCCAGATAAAAAGTACTTCAAATTTAGATATATATTTTTTGAGGCCTAAGTTTGCAAATGTTTTCGTTGTTATGATTGTATTGTTGTGTGTATTGTTAAACTTTGTGTTTCAGAACATGTTTGTACAGACCTACACCCTTAGAATTTTTAATGCAGCATATTTTCATGGAGAATATTACGGTAATTCATAAATTGTTGTCCTCGCGATCTGCTAATTCCATCCATAAAATTTTCGATTGGCTTGCGATTAATCTTGCAGTCCTATCCAATATTGACCAATTTTAACTGATATTGGTATCGGCTGAAACAGAAAAATATTAGATAGACATTTTTTTTTCATTTCATTTTTTTTTCATATAATTTTTTTCGGCACAGTCTGTGTGTCCACGTGTCATTCCCCGTTCATCCTCGGTGCATCAGATTTGGCTTTTTAACCAGACTAATGGGTAAAAATGGAACTAAAAGAACAATTAGGTTAAAAATATGTCTTCGTGGTAACACAGTCATGCCACACATTATGTTATATCCCAGATAAATACATTTTCTTTTTGTTTTAATTGAAGTGAAAAGTTAATTTGCAATTTTTACTTAAACTTTTTTGGGGGGCACGTGCCCCGCTTTAGCTCCGCCAATGCTCTGTGCAGGAGGCCAGTGCCCAGAGCGCACAACAATATGAGGAGCCCTTCACCTGGGCAGCTCACAGTAGGCCAAACTGCCCATGCAGACTCTAGACTATAATGTGGTGATAGGTTACAGTTATAGTGATGCACAGGTCAACTTGAAACCAGTAGGTGAGGCCAATAACTCGTGTTAGCGTGTACGAGTGGGTCAGATCAAAACACTCAGACACTGCTTTATAAAGTGGCAGCTCAGCACAGTAAAACTCATCTAAAGCTTTGGAGTCCTGTTTAATTAAATTAAATTAAATTAAATTAAATTAAATTAAATTAAATTAAATTAAATTAAATTTAATTTAATTTTAATTTAATTTAATTTAATTTAATTTAATTTAATTTAATTTAATTTAATTAAATTAAATTAAATTTAATTTAATTTAATTTAATTTAATAAACTAGGCCTATTGACACTTGACTGATGCATCTGCATGTGTTTAGCTGAAATAAGGGCAACTTTACCCAAAAGTGCACTTTTATTCACAGAGAAAAAAGCATATGGTGTTTTGTATGCATGTAGCAGTCACATAATAAGGCATACACAGATTTAAACACTTGCACAAATGATGCTCCAGCATGAAGAAAACAAGTCACTTATCACGTATACAGTATCACACTGCATCAGCCTCCTGCAGGATCCTGGCGGTTTTAGGTCCTAAAAAGATACCTGAGCCTCACCACTATGTACTGCTGCGGTGGAGTTTGCACAGAGCACTGTGATCATATAGAGGTGGACAGAGTTAGCCCGCTCACCGCTGCACTCCAAATAGGAAGTGAACACTGCCACAAATTGGCTCCTTCAGCTCTGGGCCCTTTTCTCTTTCTATTGCACCTCTTTCTCTGCTGCTGTCAGGCTCATCATTCTTAAAAACTCTACATGATTCTGGTGTTTAAATTTCACTATTGTCTTTGTAAATCAACATCTGAACAATAATATCTGACCAATCAGGTGCCGCCTTTTGCATCCATCATGATCCACTCCAGCTAACATTAGCAACAGGTTTTGGAAGGGACGAGTACTTTCTACAACCTCGATCCTGATTGGCTCCGTGGTTGCCATGTAATGTACAACCACATGTTTCCAAATATGGAGCTTGGCTCCAAATTAGCCGCTATAACTGCTTGCTGTGATTGGCTTCAATTGACTCCAGTGAACAGTATTGTGTCTTGTCGACTCCTATGCATGGGTTTCAAAAGGACGAGACGAATGAACAATTTCAAACTAAATACATCTTTTCAATGGGGAAAAGTTCTCAAAATGTTGCCTATAAAAGGAAGTCATCTGGACTTTTAGAAATTTGGATTTTTCAACTGCCATTGAAAGTAATTTTCAATTGGGAGATATTTATTGAAATGACAGAGAGGACAGAGAGTACATTTCGACCCTTGAGTTGAGTTATTGTTTTTTTTTATTACTTATATTTGATCATTAGGAGAGTTAGGCAAGATACGTTTTTAGAACCACATGAACTCACATTCTTTATTGACCTTATTCTGCCCCGCCCACTTTTGCCGTTTTCTGCTCTTCCGTCTGTAAACGCACTTCCGTTTGACGAGAACTCCATTAAAGCTAATGACGAACGAGGGAAAAGTCTCACCGCTAAAATGTTACATAAAGTAGATTGATTTGTGTAAAATGTTTAATGAACACGAGCAACAACAAGTCAACAACACAACGATTTCCTGGTCAGTCTGAAAACGGCTTTTTAGTCCATGTAGAACTTATTTTCTGTTGAGCTCGTCTGCTCCATGTAAACTAATACAACGGAAACAAGACGGCGGCGCGTACGGCAACTTCCGAAATAAGGTGAATAGGGACAATTTCTGTCCATTTTAGGTAATGAATTTCGATGAAAATGTTCACTCATAATAACTAAATCCCACTGGCCATACTTCAGCTTAAGTTCAGACAACCTTTGCTTCTCCATTAGCAGTGTTAGTGGCCCTTGAGCTGAGGTTCTTGGCTCCTCCGCCGCTGCCACTGCTGTAATGGATGATGGGGCAGATCCGGGTGGCCCACGAGGCTTGTAAAAGGGGGGTGTCCTGTCCCATTTCAGAGCAGGAACAAGTGGTGCCCCTGTGGAGTAGCTGGTGGAGGGCCATTTCAATTGTCCCGCGAGTGTGTGGTCCCGCTCTGCTCCAGCTGCCCGATGCAAAAATCCTCCAAAATCCTCCCAAAAGTGATGTCGAAAAAAATGTCCAGTTTAAAGACATGCATTAGGTTCTCATCGCACCCCATTTAAAAGTATTGTGCTCATGTATTCATTCATCGAGGACGGGACAGGAGCAGGTGAATGTGAAGACGCTTTAGGCAGATGTTAGCCGCACAATGGGATTGGAAGGTTCTATTTACAGGACATTTACATTACGCTCCAGGCATTAGTCTGATCCTCTTATCCAGATCGGCTTCAATGGGGTTCAGTAGCAGCAGGACGAGTCTAAATTCCTCGATCAGAGACATTACAAGCTAGCGTTAGCAGGGGGTCCCGGACAACAGGGCTTTATGGCAGGACCCCAGAGAGGAGCAGAGGAGGAAATACACAAAGCTATGAATTTCAAGCAAAACTAAGCCTTGCTGTTTGTTATGGTCAGTTCTTAAAGGTACACTATGTCATTTTTCTGGTTCCACAGCATGTCATTAAAGGGGGCATATTATATATATTAAACTGACTTGTATGAACATGTAACCACGCTCTACTCAGAGTTGTATTTGAGACGTGCTTGTTTGAATAATCCTGTATTGTCCTGTATTCAAGGCTTAATTGCGTGGAATACTCCTGTTTTCACCTAGCCCCTAACCCCGCCCACTTCCTGTATTTATTTGCGTTTATTTAAAAAAACAAAACTAATTTAGGGTTCAATAATGTCACATAGCCATTTCAGCTCTAGAAACATTTAAATGAATGTCTGCATGTCTGCTGCTTGCTACTCTAAAATGCAAGTATAAAGAGGCGTGGCCTTTCAGATCTGCAGTTTTGAACAGGGAGTCCATTTCTGTTAGACTGTTTTAGATCAATATTGCGGTTTATTGTGGTTTAATACTAATTATAATATGTCACCTTTAAACTTATGTATTTTGCATTTAATCAATTGCAGGTGACTTCAAAAAAGACCTGTGCATTCTTACTGTTAGTGGGGTCACATGGGTCTCATTTATACATTGTGCATACGTACAAAAATTTTACAATGTGTGATCAATAAAAAGACAACTCTCCAAATGTGCGGCCCAGTACAAAAACTGTAAACGTTGCATATCAGGGCTTTCAGAGATGTGGAAGAATGCCACTTGTGCAAAGAAAGACGAGAAATAAGCAAGTCTGAAAAAGTTTGTGAAAGTTTGTGGTTTATTTGTACGCATACTTTAATTAAGAATTCCACATAAAGTTTTATAAAAGAGACCTAGATTTGTAACTTGGCCTGGTCGTGTCACCTGTCTCCATGGAGATTGATACATTTAATGCTGTACTATGGAACTATAGAGGAAATGCAATAACATTTCCACAGAGACAAGAACCTGGTAAACACTCAAAAGTTGCATAGTTCACCTTTAAAGTGGCAGCAAGTGAGGCTGTATTTGAATTATAACCTCATAATAATTTCCTAGTCTTGTGTCTTCACCTTGGTAACTTGATTTTGTGGTTACCTGTTTTTTATTTTAAGGGACTGAGGATGCCACTGAGCATGCCCAGTAAAGTTCAACATGTCTTCCTCCTGTTAACACTGGTAAAAAAGTTATCTTAAGCCTCATCCATATGATCAAAAAATACTGTTTGTATTATTAGATGTAATCCCTTGAGGATTGAAAGGCAAACATCTGAACACTGTTTTAGAACTCAAGACATTTCAACTTCCATCCAAAAGTAATTTTTAATCTGGTGGAATTGGTTTAGAGTTTACACTCTCCTGAGCTCAAATTGGTCCTGCCCAAAGGGTGAGTTATGACTGAAACCTGCCCTTAAGTTGTTTACAAGTCTGTCAGTTTCACTTTTACCATTCGAGCTGTGGAGAGTATAAATGCCAGCTGCCCAAACCATTTCCATTAGATTCAAAATTACTTTCGGGTGGAAATAGTGGATTTTTCTTTCATATTATTTCAACCTGTTATGCCCCAGGTCAGATATATAATAAAAAGCATCTCTTAGGGTGAAAATAAGACCTTTTATATGTTTTTACCGAACTTTTCTGTCCAATGAGTAAACATTTCCTAAAAAGTACCATCCAAACTCTTTAAATACCAGACAGTAGTGATTATTGTACTCGTGGTCTGTTAGTTTAAGCTGCATTTCTAGACTTTAGCAGATGAGCTCAGACTCTCTTCAGGCACTAAGTGTACTCCGTGTTGGACAGGTGTGGTGCATGTTATGTTAATTTGAGGCCTGGGGCTCAGAAGAACGCAGATAATTCTGGACTCGAAGCAGAAAAGGCGTGTGAAGCTGTGAAAGGTTAAATCTTTAAGTGCAAAATGATTACAGCAAAGTGGACGACGTGAGGAAAGACCGGGTTTGAGTGATTTGGGGCTTGTCCGTGACGTGTATGTGATGAAAAAAAGAAAAAGACAATGGCTTACAGGTTCACTGAAGCCTGTCTAAGGTATGTTGAGTTGTTTTAGTCAAAGCTTCGAGGCATTTTCATAACTTGTTAATAGTTGATCCAGCAGTGTCTGAAGTACATTTAGTGTCAAGATTTGTATGGAAAATAGCAGAAAGATGAAGGCATGGAGTGAGACTGGAGCTGGAGTTTTGGAAGTGAAGTCTGACTTTAAACTGCATTTTTACACACACATGAAAGCATTGTAGACTACTTTTCTGCATAAATTCCCCTGAACTCCCTGAAAAATATATGAGTTATATTGATTCCTGCATGTGTGAGTAATCCTTTATTGTCCTGCATGCGAAAGCTATAACGTTTCCACGGAGACAAGAACCTGGCAAACACTCCACCAGAAAAGTTACATAGTTCACCTTTAAAGTGGCAGCAAGTGAGGCTGTATTTGAATTATAATCTCATCTTTCATAATCATTTCCTAGTCGGAATTCATTTGTGTCTATAATCTCATTCCACCTTGGTACCTTGATTGTGTGGTTATCTGTTTTTATTTTATTTTATAGAAAGGGACTGAGGATGCCACTGAGCATGCCCAGTAAAGTCTTCCTCCTGTTAACGCCAGTAAAAAAGTTACCTTTAACTGAGTGCTCAGAAAATTGCAGTTTTCACTTACCACCTATCTCTGCTCACTGCTTGCTATTTGCATGCAGTTATTCAGTTAAAAAATATCACATGGTCATTTTTCAACAATCGAGACAAATAATGTTCTATTCAAAAAAGATGTCCATCTGATTTCTGAATAACAAAATGTATTTACAGATTAAAGGGATTGTACTCGATTAAAAAATGTTATGTAATAAGTAAAATATGTTATGTCCAGCAGCTCTTAGGGTCAAAATGAGACCGACCTGTTCTGTCTGCAGAAATATAAAATGTTTATTTTTTTTAAACGTATTCTTTATTGGAAATAATATAGTAATATAATATAATGATGACCAGTTTGACCTGATAGTGACCGGGGATGTTTCTTAGAGCTAGACTGATTAAAGTTCAGTGGTTGAACTTCTTTTATGCTGTTGTTGTTAGTTCATGTATATATTTTATTACTATTAACCAAATGTCCCACTGTGATTCAGAATCTCTTCTACAAGAGAGACCTGGCCAAGGCAGCAGTCCACACTATCAGCACAGTACAGAAAGGCACAGAATATTATATTGTAAAAACAACTCTGTTAGTCACCACACTTTTTACAATCTTCTTGAACTAATCAAGTGATGTTACAGACTCTAATTTAACGTATTTTTGTACATTTTTCCAAGACCATGGTGCAGAGTGGGAAAAAGGCTGATTTCCCCAGCTGTGTGAAGCGCCGAGGCACGCTGAAAAGTAGTTGTGACGAGGAGCGAATCTGTGCCCTTATTTATGTGCTTGTATTGAATGTGAGTGTTTTGAAATGGTTCTGTGAGTTAGACTGGAGCAGAAAAGCTTTACATGAAATTGACTAATTATCCCCAATGGAGTTTGTTTAAAAGACATTGATGTACGGCTCAAAACTTTGACTGTATGTTTTGTCATCTGTTGGCTCCCAGTCGAATGTACTTTGTTTTGCTTTACCTATCATCGTTATCACTAATTAAGGCAAAACAAATTCAAATGCTTTGTGGTTTATGGCGCTCTCATTAACACTGCCCATCTGTCACAATGCATTTCCAGCTAATAGGCAATATCAAGCACAACTGTGTCAAGGTTAACGAAGGACATCACAGCGGATCCATTTTTCCCGTATCCCGCCGCTCGTTTCAATGAGGCCATCTCTCAAAATAGTCCCTCACCACAGCGGCACAGGGACAGGCCATCTGATAATGAGCTCTGATTGTGATGGGGCTGATGGAGGGGCGCAGCGGGGCGGGGGCAGGCAGGTGAAAAAGTAATTAGCATTTGGCAGCGATCTGCTCCTCCCTCTCGCACCAGCGGGGGGCGTGTGCGGGCAGGACGTCCAGCTGTGGGACAGGTGAAGGTGGAACGGACAGAGGGTACTGCTGCCAAGCCGCCAGCTCATGTGTCATATTGTAATAACCTAAGTGTCAGTTACAAAGCGGCTGGGGACAGATATTTACATAATTTATTTTTAGGAGAGACATAGATAAAGAGAAATCAAATCAAATCTTAACCTGAATTATACTTTTTCTTCATAAGGCCGATCTCAGCTATTCATAAAAAGACTTTTAGTAATGTTTACTTCACTGTGAGACGTAGCTAAAGTGAGAGTAAACAAGAAACTACTTCCAACTTTTTGTGACTTTTTTCTGTATTTATTTCACTTCTCTGCGCCTCTACACCACGTTTTCCTGTCTCTTTATATAGTGCATGAATTATTTACTTTGGCTGATGTTATGTACTGGAAATATTTTTAATCTTGGCGTGAGTGCCGTTGTGTTGATAAACAGGAAACAGCTGATTCTAACACACGCTAGCTTTGATTTGCTGAGCCTGTCTGCTCAATATATGAAGTTACCATCACAGGAAATACGGTGGTTTATCACAAGAAGTCAGCATTTGTTGAGAAAATACTATTTCCTATTTAGATCTGCCTTTTGTCATCTTGTTTTTACACAAGTCTGCGTTGTCTCTTGTCCAATCATCTCGCTCTGGTGCTTAGCTCCTCGTTAGTTGTTCATGGCTGAAGAAGGTTTGACCCCTTTGGGAGCTAGAACCTCTCGTGCGTCGCTTCGGACCCCTCAAACGGCCCGGTACGGTTCACTTAAGACAGTGGAAACACTTTGAGAATATACTGATCTGCTCTAAAGGGAACCAATGGAAACAAGACTATCGAGTGACAGTCTGAGGAGGCGGGTGGTTCTGCTGCTGTAGAGGTGACTGTTTGACAGACAAAGGTAGCAGGCTGTAAAGGCTGTCAGTAGAATTGATGCTTTTGAATTGAACACTGTCTTTCTTGAATGGTTTGGTTATGTGCGACTACAAAAACATAAAGTGGTGGTAAAAGCTGTGACTGTGTGTGTATTATCACTGTGGTATTTAACCCACCAAGTGAAAAAAATCTGAACTGTTACAGACTACTTGGTTCAAATTGTGCTTCTTGTTGTTGTAGTTATTTGCATGCATCGTTTTATAATTAGAAAATTCCTTGCTAACGGCATGCTACCGCTTCCTGTGTGCAGGAAAGCAAAGTTTATTTTCCCCTTTATAAACAGTAATCCACTGCACATTTTACTAGGAATATTTAGGGATGTAGTCAACGTTCTTGGTCAAATAAAAACATACTCTGTGCATTAGTCAGTCTCTCAAATATATTAAGTATCTCTAAGACTGGACCATGTCTGAGCCAAAGTGCACTGACAAGACCAAGAGATTACAGCAGATCATGCAATTGCAAATATTTATATAGACAACAACTAGTGCTCTACTGTACATCATCTGTAAAAAGTCAGATTAAAGATAACTCACTCCATGTCTTCTCCTTTCTGCTGTTGGGAATAAAAATCCAACTAAAGGTCTACAACCCTAAATATTGACTTACAAATGGTGAGCTCTCATGAAATGCATTGCAATCATAATGTCTTAGAAATACAAATGAATAATTCCTTTTATCTATTATTGTTAATGACCGCTTTCTTTTGGAACCACATTTTCAGTCCTTACTTTCTAATTTCCAGTATGTCCTTAATTTATGATAGAGAGATTGACAATGATTCATTCATTCAACATGATATACATTTTGTCTTTCAACAATATTAACTTCACAATATAAACCTGTTGTTACGTCGTGACTGTTACTCAATCTTACTTGTATAATTCCTTCAACACTACTTTGTACTTTTTTGTTTGCTCTTTTTGTTTGTTCTTTGTTCTTGAGTAATATTTTTTGTAGTGGTGCTATGGTAATGTAGTGGCCTCTTGAATTTGCCCCAACAACACCACTTTGATTCCAACCTGGCTTTAGCTCAAAGTTGACCACTGCTTTTGTGCCTGTGCTCCCACTTGGACGCTCCAAATTCCTACATGACTCGAATGCATCATCACAACAAACCGTCTTAAGAGGTCGCAAACACAATGAATTGACTTCCAACTCAAAACCATAAAGTAAGAGCGTTTCTGTCCGATCGCTCGATGTTTAAATGCTCGCTGACGGACTTCCTCTGCCTTTGTAGGATACAGCGTTGGCAGCGTTCAGGTCCCATTCAGAGGCGCTGGTTAATTGAGTCGTTTTTCTGTTTTTCTGTGAGACTGGGACAAACTGTGTCGTCACTTTGTAAGGGTTGGATTAGGAACACGTCTGCGGGAAAGGAGAGACAGCCAGGGTGAAACGGGGAAATTGGGTGAAGGGAAAGTGCTTTTACTTAGCTAATCAGTGAGTATGTTTACGTGCACATCAAAAATCGGATCACTGTCTGATTTCTGGAGTTATCGGGTTTACAAGTTATGTTAACAGTTTCATCTGATACGAGTAACCTGTTAGTTCGTTCATACCTGTGCAGGGTCCAATAAAGAAAACCAATGTGGTGCTCAGGTTTCTCTTGTGAGTTTTTCTGTCCGTATATGTGTGGGTTGTATAGGGTTAGATATGTTTTTTTTGTTGTTGTTGTTTTTCTGTACTGGCTCTAAAACCTGGTTAACAAACAACAAACAAAACAAAACATAATGTTCATAAATCCCATCAAATACAATTTCTTAGAAGAAAAATCTGTCTTGACTGTTAACTTCCAGTGCCCTCCCAGGACCCATGACTCTTTCCTGGAAAACCCAAAATGATGTCTTTCTGTATTTTTATCATAGAACTATAATAAAACCTGGAAGATGAATCCAAGATGGCCGTCCTGTTTATCCCTATGGAGTGTGCTCATTGGCGCATGACCCCAAAAAAGTTTCTTACTTCCGCATTTACTTCCTGAAACGATGGCTGCCATCTTTGCTTTAGGGCGCCACGTGACGACAATCCCCCACTTCATATAAAAACAGTAATTTCGGTGATTTTAGAAACGGTAGAAAAGAACATTTCCTTCTATTTTATTTAAATACCGATAATAATTCAGTACTGTCTGCAATTATAATGAGCAATTTTAGAAAAAGGCTGGTTCCAAGAGGTTGCAGTACCTCGCACGGCCACAAATCAATCTGGGACCATAGACAGAGGGGGCGTACCTTATCCAGTTACTTTAATACATCCATGATTTTTATTCACATTATTCTGGAAGTTTCGTGGGCGCCGCCATCTTGTTTCCGTTGTATCAGTTTACATGGGGCAGGAGAGCTCAACAGCAAATAAGTTCTACATTGACAAAAAGCTGTTTTCAGGCTGTCCAGGAAATCGCTGCAGTGTGACTTGTTGTTGCACATGTAAAATAAGCATTTTACACAAATCGATGTACTTTATATAATGTTTTAGTGAGTTTTAGCATGTTTTAGTTTCCCTGGTTTGCCTCAGAATGTGTCTGTTGTCTGTTCGCTCCATAATCTCCGTGAGGAAAGAAAAAGGCAACTACTATCACAGGACTGAAAAACATCTAAAATGCTGTTGATCTAAGGTGAGAGAAGCTTGATTTTGTTTCATATGTGTCACGGAAATAAACACATTTTATTGACAGTATGGTCTGAATTTAACACGAGGTGAGACGGAGGGCGGGAGGACCAGACTCACTCTTTGCAAAGAATTGAAGTGTGTTTATTCTGTATCTCAAGCAAACAGGACTCAGCCACTATTTTTCGGTACAAAACTGTTTTTTTTCCTGTGTTGCTGAGAATTTTGCCTTACCTTTTAACATAATCCAGTTGTGGTTTTGAAGAACTATACTGTAGCGTAAGAAATTGTCACTAGATCCTCATAGGGCTGCACGAATTTGGAAAAAATTGTGAGTTTTCCGATTGTATTGCAATTAGATTTGCTATTTATGTTTTAATAATAAGATTCCGTTCAAAGTTCACATGTTAAACGCGTAAAGGAGAATTGACTAAAAAACAAAATAGACCTGACCTGGGATTCGTTTGGACTGACAAACGAAAATACAATGCTAAATTGCAGTATTAACAGATTTAACAGTATATTTTGATGTTTGTGGAGGTAATTTGCTGATTCCTTCCAAATTGCAATTTTAGTTTGATGAGATTAATCTTTCAGTGTGCTGTGGCTTCAGAAGTAACGTTTTTTCTTTAGTGAATCAGTTATGTGACACAACAGTCCTTTAGGTACCTAGAATTGTGCTATTCCATTTCTTTTATTGCGTCAAACACAAGATTCTGCATCGCTCCAAAACAACAATTGCAATCTCACCAATTTTTCTTTTACATCTTCCACCTCTTGTCTGCGGTTGACACTAAACATTCCAAACAGAACCAGCCTCGTGCCCGCTGGTGAAATCTATGCTTTGTTTACATCTGGTTGCTCAATTGTGGCCAGTGCCGTTAGCCGTGAATGAGACGCAGTTGATTTAAACGTCTGTAGCTGTACACAGTGGAGCTTTGAAGTCTGATTAAACCCACTGCGCAGAGTCTGGTGCAAGTACGAGCTAGAGTTTAAATAAATAAAGTATGTTTGAGCATTTGAATTTGAATGTTTGCCTCTTCGCTTCACTGCAAACTATGTCTCAGTGTAAACAAGTGTGAGAGAGAGAGAGAAGTGTGAGGGGACGAAAACGGACTATGCAGGTAAGCATTTGTGTAGAACTCAAACTAATAGGTCAGTGCACAAGCAGGGTACTCGTGGTGTAACGTTGCTGTTTCCAACTAGGGCTGGACAATACGGTGATAAAAATGGAATTGTGAGCTCGTCCCTGTGACAATCTACTATTTTTGTGAAATCGTCGTGTCGTGATTTACTGTTTGTGTCTTTAATGCAGCTGTCTGTTCAGACACACTTTTTCTCCTGTTGTTTCGCCTCTGAAGCCTCTGAGCAGATGACTTTATTTACCTCTTAAAGGCCAGGGCTGCACAATTAAACCAAATCCACACATGACCGTAATTTTAATGGATGCAAATCGCAAAGGCTGCAGTTTTTGAAGCGCAATCATTTCTTCCACAAACAACAAAATGTCATGCTTTGATATAAGTAAAAACTGCTCACACTGTAGTTTGGATTCGCACAAAAGTGTTCTGAAACAAGCGCCAAAAGCACGACATAAAAATGTCGTGCTTCAAAAACATCAAAAGTGACAAAAATGCGCCTACAAGCAGCAAACACAACTCAATGCACCAAAACGTGACTAAAAGTGACAAAGACGTGTTTAAATATGACCACAACTATAAACACAACTGAACGTGACAAAAATGCAACTGAAAGTGACACAATTATGTTTAATTGTGTGAATTTGAACAGAATTCTATTATTAAAACATAGCTTGCAAATCTAATTGCATTCGCACTGGTCAGAAAAATCACAATGAGATAATTTTCCTAAACCGTGCTGCTGTATTAAAGGCAATAGAAAAATACAAAGTGAACACGAATAGTGATAAAATTGAAATCATGATCTGGCCTCAAGAAAATTGTAATAATAATTGTTTGCTGTGTTACCCAGCCCTAGTAGAGGCTCAGAGAAGTTAAATGAACACAGAAAAAGCTGAAGTTGTTTCTTGTTGCCACATCTCATAGGAAACGAGGAATCTTTTTTGGGAATTGTGGACATTGACCATATGAAGAAAAAGTATCATTCAGGTGCAATTTACATTTTAGAGTATTTATTAAGAAAACATTGGTTATGTTTGGGTAACGTCGGCCTCTCATGTAACAGGCCTGTGTGAGCCGGGACCTGTGTGTGGAAATTAGGGTTTTGGTCGACTGTCCCTGTCCTGTCGACCGATTAATCGACTAAAAGGGGATGTGGCAAAAATATATCAAAACTATTAAGTATTGTATGTATCTGTATCTGAGCCAAACTGCACTCAAAAGTGCAGAGGAATTCATGCAAAAGAACCCATTTTTAATGTACTAGTACTAGGAAGCCATGTATTTATATGTTGGACTCAAAAATCTTCAGAAAACTCACTCCATATCTTCTTGTTTTTGCTGTTTTTGCCATATAAATCCTTTAAATCTAAATAAAAATAATTAGACTAATAAAAATGTTGGTCGACTAGCACACTATTGATCAGTTAATCGAGTAAATGACTAAAGGTACACAGCCCTAATGGAAATGCAGACTGCCATTAACAGAAGTGTTCAGAGAACTAAAGCAGTGGTCCCCAACCCCCGGGCCGGGAACCGGTACCAGTCCGTGGATCAATTGGTACCAGACCGCCCAACAAATAACTAATTATTTCCGTTTTATTTATTATCGGAGTCCAAGCGATCTTTTTTTTTGAAAAATCTTTTAGTTTGAAAAATGATCGGATTCTCTCAGTTCGGTCACTTGAGCGCTAAAATCTCACCCACAAGCTAACAAAATGAGTAAGAAACAGACGTCTTAGGAAATTTTCTTTGCGAAGGGGAAAAGGTCCTGTAAAGAGACAGAAGAAGACCCGACAACCTCCAAGGCAAAGAAAACTTAAAACAATACAATACCAGGAGTCCTAGTTGAAATATGGATTTATTGCGACAGGTGATTCCCACACACCAAGCCTGCACTTTGATGTCATATTGTTGTTGGTGCAATGTTATGAGGAAGCTGCTTATAATGTTGCATACGAGCACACAGTGGGTTTATGTTTATTGTTACAAACGCCCCCTCCCCTCCCGGGCTGCGGTAAAATCGTCAAGCGTTGGCCGGTCCGTGGTGATAAAAAGGTTGAAAGTGAACTAGTCTGAGGGACCAGAGCTAGTCGAAATGTGGCTGTAGAATCAAACGAGACCAGGACCTTCTCATTGAGAGGTGAAAATGAAGAATGGTCTCAGGGTTTGGTTGCTTTTGTCAGGCCGTTTGAGCAAGCGTTGACTGAAAAATACAGTTTGACCTTCCATTTAGTAAAGAGCAATTGAACTTAGAGTAAAATCAACTCTTAAATCATAGAATATAAAATATGACCAGTGTTTTAACCCTGTTTTACAAATCTGTACTCCTTCTTGAAAATATACACATTTTTTAGATTACTTACTGTTAATGTACACAATAGCAGCTCAGATGTATATTCTTGGTTCCTATCAATCTACTGATGTGATGATGTAAACTCCACACAGATGAAAGAGGCCTCCTGCAAAAGTTAAAGGAGGTCTGTATCAGTTATGCACCTTTTCAGAGTTTGGAGGCTTTACAACAAACATGACATGAACCTGCTCACGTTAAACATCGAGACTAGAATACATGAGGCTCAAACTGGGCATTTTACAGCAGAAAAAGGCTGTGCACATCTGCTGATTCTACTGAACAAAGCTTGGAGGGATTCTTACTGTTTATTTGAGGAGGATTCAAACAGTCTTCAAAGAGTTACTGTAATTAATTCAGTTCTGTGCGCGAACTGGGCTGACTTTAAAAGGTTTGGGAAACTTGACCAGTTAAAGTAATGCAAATGTAAGGCAATTATGGAAACAAATCAAATAATCAGAACGACTAGAACTGAAAGTGCTATTATAATTTGTATACAAACCCTAAAATATAAACAAAATTGAAAAAAATATTTTGTAAAAAAAACTTTTCTATACCTGTCAATATCACTAAAATTGTTGTATTTGCTAAAATGACTATATAAATGAAGCATTGAATCCCAGGCCCTGTGACCTAGCATGAAATAACAATTGCTATAAGTCTAAAACAAACCTCAAAATCTAAAATGAATTGTGATCTATTCCATCTCTAGACCCTAAATCCCTAAACACCGTGTCAGTGGTCAAGGCTGGAGTGTGTGGTGTGTGGGGCAGTGTCTGGTCTGGATCCGGTAACACCAGCTCCAGGCTCTGCTCTGCTCTGCTCTATGATAAGACAAGACCTCATGTACACTGTGCAACTCAGCTGTAACTCAGCTGAACAAAGGAGATGTATATACTGAATACACAACATTTAACATCATACATTTTAAATCCAAAAGTCTACTGAGAATGTGGACTTTTTCAAATCAGTGATATTGGCCACCTTTAGTTCAGTCAACTCAAACCACAATCACAGTACATTCAGGTAAGTTTATTATAGTAGTGGTTAGTGTTGCAATTTAGTTCAATTAAAATAATTGTGTACATTGAAAAAGCACATCATTATTTTAACTATAACAAATCTGTTTGATTAACCTCAGCTTTGGCCAGAGTGCATACTATATTTTATATGGTCACTTTGATTTCAATGAAAACTCATCTTTCATCTGTTAATTTGATGTGCTTTTTATTATTTTTCTTGCGATCATTTTTCTAGCAACTTGACCTTTCCAGCTTTTATTTCCCAGTGTTTAGGGTTTTGTAAGATGTCCATTGTTTATTTATGTGGTTGTTGTGCACTCTAAGCTTTTTACACATGTGGCAAATAAACAAACCTAAAACTACATTTCAAGAAGGTTTCAAGCACTCATAAATATTATTTTTTATCAACTTTTCATAAGTAGCATCATTGTTTCAAACGGACAATAACCTAAAACTTTAAATTGCCTTTGGAAAAAATAGCCTATATATTTTAGACCTTAATGTTTGTGACCAGAAAAAAGTCTCTCTGTCCAAAAGCTGCTGCTGGGTGTTGTTTTAACTTCTGCTGCTGTCAGTCAGCACTTGTTGTAGTTGTGTGTTGGCCCCACACTTAAAGCTCTAGCCCACAGATCCTGGTCTTTAGAGGTTTATCTGCAGCTCTGTGAACGCCTCAGAAACTGCAGAGGCTGGATCCCATTCTTCAGTCTTTCTTCTGAGACCAGCCATTAGTCCTGACCAAAGCGTCTCGGCTGAGCGCGGACAGACGCAAACTGTAGACTGAAAAAAAACCCCGAAAGCTTTATATTCCTTACACAAAGAAAAATCTAATGTCAAAGAGATAATACAAATACACTAAACATGAAAGGAAGACAACTACTGACATTGAATATTAAATGATCTCACCTTTTCCCTTAAATGTTTTATGTTCATAGCAAATTCAGACTGCAGAGATTTAGGAAGCGTTCATTTGGTCCTCAAGAACTAGCCTCCTATCTCTTTACATTATTTACATCAACAAATAATGGAAGATTTTTCGATTTATAACCACAAAACTAATTACAAATCATAAAAAAGTACTCAAAAAGAATATGTTACTAGTATGTAGTCTTTTAGACCCTTGATTTTCAACCAGTGTGCCGAGGAACACTAGTGCGCCTTGAGGTTTTGCCAGGTGTGCCTTGAGAAAATGTCCAGTTTGAGTTAACAGATTCACGTATGGATTTAATGGACTAATTTACCTTTTTGGAGTGTCCTGAGAAACATTTGCACCAAAAAAGAACGCAAAACCATCACTATTACCAAATTTATAGAACTAGACAGTGTCACATTATTTGCCTCATTATATACAATATTTTTAACTAAATGGTCTGATTTGGTAATGTTTTAGGGGTAGTTTGCGTGCTGTGGTGGCTTTTAAACCCAAAACTTGTGCCACAACTCAAGAAAGGTTGAAAAACACTGTTTTAGACACTGAGACGTTTTTCTTCCCAAGATGAGTGGTGCTCCTCTGACTGCATGTCGCTGGCTAGCTCAAGTTTAGCTTCATTACTTCCTGTTTAATTCATTTCTATGGGGTTTTCGCCAAGTCAGTCTGAAATGAATAAATACCATACGATCAGGCAGGGATGTTAAAGACTTCACAAAACAGGTGAATATTTCACCAAAGGATACTTCATTTAGTTTATAAAGGGACGTGTTTGTGTCTCAGTCTTACCGCTAATGCATAACAATTTTAAAATAAACAGCACAACTGCTGTTCAGTGCTCACAGCCAATTCAGTTAACTTTGCAACTCCCAAAATCACAACAGCAGCTGGACAGCTCTTAAGACACATCCCACCAGCCATCGTGTGACGCTCTGAAGACAAACACAACCATCAGGACATGTCAACAGAACACATTATTTCTTACCTGTCGTCTGACAGATTACATTATCAATTAAGCTAAACATATTTGTTATGCATTTTGGGTTTTTGAACAAATTAATGTATTTTAACACATTTCAAAGGAAATGTTCTTTCCATTGAAATGGTTGTAAATTCACAATTTTGTCATGTTAAATTAATTAAATTAAAAGTGAATTCATTAACTAATTAAAAGTGAATGCTCTCCTCAGTCTGGAGAAAAAGCGTTTTAATATGTACAAGTCACCTTGGGAAACGTCTGATCCATCATCCCTCGTAACATCCAGTAGATCGTTTAGGGCAGTTTGTGCTGTTTCTTCCTGGACTTCACTTCAGGAAGTACTGAAGGTTCTTCTGTTGCCTCTTGTTGCAGTGATGGTTCACACCACAGAACTGGGTCGTTGTTCTGAATCACGCCCATTGCCTCCAACATAGGCAGGACATTTGGAGGACCATGTGACTTGTGGCTTCTGTTGATGTGTCTTCCTTAAGGGTTTCAGCTGGTTCTTCCTGCAGGGTTTCAGACAGTGCAGCTCTGGCAGGACCTGTTAGGCTGCCAGTTGTTTGGCAATCTTTATGGTTGGTCCTTCTGCCTTAACAATGTTATCTCCAACCATTTAACGAAAAGTGAACATTGGAGCCTGCTAGCTGGCTAGCACTAGTTTACACATTCAACGTGTCTATGCTAATAAATGTTATTAACCTACTTGTAGAGTCTTAATGATAGCCTAATTTCCTACTACTCAGGTGTTATATTTTTGGGTCCCGTGGACACAAAGTATGTGCTGTTGAATGCTCTGAAGGCTTTTCCAGTTTTTGCTGCTTTAAAGTGATCTGAGCTACTTTCCAGGCAGTAAATGAGAATCAAACCCAAAACTTCAGTCTTCTGCCCCTTTTCATATTCATTGTGATGTGCTATTTTTTACTATTTACTATACTATAATATATCACCGCTGTTAGGTACTTACTATCTAACAGCAGAGATAGTCTACAACATACAGTACAATGATGTCCTCAAAATGGCGACGACTGTCACGCGATGGAACCGATGAATAGTTCAGAAAGTAAGTGGGAGGAAAAAAACATGCCTACTTTAAACTTTTTCACTTTAACTTCTGAACCCAGGCAAGAAGACACACATACAATAACATTCTGTGGTAGAGAGGAGATAAGACAGGAGTCCAGTAAAAGTCCATTCCTGCTGTTCATGTTTGCAGCACTGCTTCTTTCATGTCCCTCCTTTTATAGGCCTCACAGTGAGTCCGGGCCTACACATAATCCCAGCTTTTTGTTCTTTGCCATTTATAGTTAAAAGCTGCAGATGAGAGAGGCTGATCGATGGGAGGAAGAGCAGGTTTTTGTGGGCCTCCCCCAGTGCAGCGCTCCAGGGAGATCTGGACTTTTCATTTGACTAATGTCTGCAGCCTGTAAAAGCTGTTTTGATTTGTTTCTGATTGTTGTGTCTTGGATTGTACTGTGGATATGAAGGAGAGAGTGCACTTTGATGAAGAACTGTCTGCAGGAGGAGTAGTTGTAGTAGTGCAGAGGGGTGGGTGATATTGACAAAAATGAATATCCCAATGTTTTTTGTAGTATCCCGATAACAATATTCAAATTATCTTTTGTCAATGCAACTGAAATGTCTTTAAACATATAAGTTGAGGTTTCATGATCAAACAAAATATGAAAAGTGCAGAGATCACCTTAAAATCTTATTTGAAAGTTTACAGCACATAACCTTTTTATTTTTAATCAGCTCTTTTCGTTGGTTTTTTAAAAAAATTGTAAATATACTTGATATTGAAATGTTGCATATAGAATATTCACAATATTATCAAAAAGTTGATATGTTGCTCACCTCTAGTAGTTCACCTAGTGTGTTTGCCACGCTAAGGAACAAGACAGCATTTAGCCTAAATTTTGTAATTATTACCCCGGGTTTGTACTGACTCTGGTCCGGCTGCAGGTCTGGGAGTCACGCGGGTCTGCTGAGTTCATAACCTTATATTTTCACATTGTGTTCACATTGTACTACAAAGCTGTTTAATGAGGTAAATTTGGGATTTAGTTTACTGGCACTTAGAAGCCACCGTTTAATCATGTTGTTTGATATTGCGTTACATCATGTGCAAAGGTTGACATATTTGGCCTGTGTGTTTGAGCACATTTATAGAACTGTCTAACTTGTCTAATTAGAAAACATTTTGTCCGTTATAACCTTGTAGAAAGAGCCATGTGTGTCACTACATGACAGCTGTTGTAAAGCTGTGCTTGTGAGCGGAAAATTCATGCATGAGCCAAAGGGTTTGCCTGGAACTAGTTAGATAGATTTAAATACATATGTCCTCCTTTAAAATTCAGTATTTTTTTCCCCCAGTCCCAGAGGCTTTAATTGACATGATAACTGTAGAATGAAATTGAAAGAGAGGGTAGAGTAGTGCAATCACCTGTATCACCTGCCAGCACTAAAAGCACTATTCTGAATGGTCAGCCACCTCAGACCCTGCCCCCAGTCCTGTGAACGCATACGGCTTCATTGAGAAATGTGGAGCTGACTGAATGAGTGGTGAACCTGCTTCGTAGCACCAGTATTGTAAATGGCCTACCATGCAGTGATTAAAACAGTCAAAGACAGTGTTCATAACAGCCTAACACTGTGTGGAAAACAAATGCAGCACTTAACGTTACACTTATCTTTTTAAAACCATATTTTGATTCAAAAGGTCATTCTTAAAGATAAATCATACATTTTCCAATACCATCGAAGATTGTTTCTGTATTTCTGTGCTGACATTTTAGATTTAAATTGACAAAATTTGAAACTTTCCTTTTTTGTAAACTTTCTGATAGGTCTGCTTTAAACTGAACAAGGCCTGTAAGTCACTTAGAGGACGACATAGGCCAGTGATCTAAGAGTGTATTTTGTCTATGGGGAAAAGTAGCTTGTGGTCAGACTTACTTAGCAACAGATAATAGACCCCAACACTGGAAAACTTCAGACACAGTTTTTTTTCCTCTCACATTGACATGCTCTGAGTGAATGCGGCAGTGTGCTGGTACGGTAGCCTGCAGGGGACGTGTTTTGACAGCGGCGCGGTGTGTTCTCCAGGCTGGTTTTCGACAGCTCAGGCCTGGGGTCAGATCTGTGGAGTGTAAAGCGCTCCAGCTGTTCAGCCTTACTGTCTTTTTACCGCAGAGCTGAGCAGAAACACATGCACCACGTCCCGGTTTGGTCTGTCAGGCAAAACAGAACTTGTGCCTTTTGAAACCAGGAAAATCTGTGAAGTGGTGGCATGCTGTGTTTGTACCACACAGACTGCTGTTTAGGTCCAACCCGAGAGAGGGGAAAAAGGCTTGATTGTCTGACTTGATTCAATTTTACACTTAGAAGTTTTTGATCTCTGACACTGGAAAGCTCTTGATGTAGTCAGCAATCATTGTTGTTTGTGCCAGTGATTCCCAAGTGTTGGTCTTGAATTTAAAAGTTGATAGTGGGTCAAGGTCGCTTTAAACAATTTGACAGATTCCAAGTATGTAGAGCCATTATGTCCTTGAGTTAGTGTTTAGACTTGATTTCTTTTTGGGTCAGACCGGGCTCGGGTCCACTGCACAGAGTTGCGCTGAGCACTTGTGTTTGCCTGTGCACCGAATGCAGATGATTGACTGCTGCTCCAGCAAGGCTCAAGTCAAAAAATTGTCCAAAGAGAGAGGAGAAGGCGCTTGAATGAAAGTGTGCAGCTGATAGAAAGTAGAGGTGTGGAGGAGAGAGAGAGAGAGAGAGAGAGAGAGAGATGCAGATTCCCTTCCAAAGAGCTGAGGAAAAGAGCAAGGAAGAGAGATAATATGGATCAGTGCCAGCTTCTGGTACTGGAGGTACGCAGGTAGAACACTAACACATGCAGCCCTATCAGGCACGCTTATTCTGCCAAGAAAACTCAGCACAGAACATAAAACTAACTAACTAACTAACAACTTGTAACTGCGGTTATACAAGTGCAGTGAATAATTCAGATTTGGTTCTAGCTGGGTCAGGCTGAATTTTTAGGCCCGATCTAAACTCTACTTTGAGTAAAATACATCACCGTAGCCTGGAATCCAGACTGGTTCAGTTGTTGTCTTCTAATATAAAAGTTCTCTCAGTCTGGTCACTACCTCCTCACACTCAAACAAAGCCGTGCAAATGGGTTCCTTTATTTCAGTAACACATGGGGAAAACACATTGGTTGTCTATCATTTAGAACAAAATAAAACTTCTCTCTCCTCAGATTAACAGTGTTTAGCCCTCCAGGGACACGTATGGTCCATCAGTTTCAAAACCAATATGGATGTTTACGAGGAAAAAAGAAGGTTTGACGAGAAAGTTGTTGATTTGTTCAATGAGCTTATTTATTTTAGATGTGTCATTGACATAAATGTAGAAGATTGCGTGATTCTGTCTGAGTTTGGCCTGAGACGCAGTTTAGGAGGTCGTGATCAGACTGAGAGATCTTCTGTTTCATCTCACAATAATCGTTAGACTAAAATATGATATTGTGACATCTGTAATCACAATTTCAGCTGCAATACTTGCCAGAAAATCCCAATTAGATACATCTTAAAAATGGTCCAGCCCTAAGAATTAAAACCCAGTTAAAATTTTGATTTTATACAGATTGTAAAACTAGATTTCAATTGTCCATCAAAATATCTTCTGAATCAAAAATCTCCTCCCATTTCCCGACAGCCCCTCGCTCCCCCTTTGCTCGCCGTTCTCCCATGCGAGCCACATTAATCCTCTTATGGGTTGTCCCTGGGCCCACAGTGACACAGTTGTGGGTACATTCACAGTGTTCCTCCACGGGACAGGCACAGGCGCGACCCCCTCTGGCTCCTCTGAATGACTCCCCCGTCCTCCCATCCGCACTTCCTCCTCTGAGCCGATCCTCAATCAGCTTTTCTCTCCTGCATTTCACTCTGGGACAAAACGCCGCAGAGCCTGGTCTCCTCGCAGCACATTTCTACAGAGGTGTATTGTCAACTGCCTGGAGTGGATTTCCCAAGTTTAAAGTGGAGTTGAAGAATTGATGGGGAAGAAATGCTCGTCTTTCAGGCCTGGAGTCGATGCTTTTGCTTGGACTCATTTGACCTCCAGATGCACTGTTTAATTCATGACGGATTTCTTTTTCACTTTCGATACCAATAGCCTACCAATTCCGATCAAATACATAAATAATACAATGTCTGTTCTCAGCGTGTGTGTCATGTCATATAGGGCTGCAATGATTAATTATCTAATTGTGACTTGTCGACTATTAAAAAAACTATAAAAATTGATAATTGTAATTGTTAACTGGACTGTACAGACTCTAAAACATGTGTCAAAAGACTTTTTACAACAAATACAGCAACATTATTAAAATCAAATATCAAGAAAGAATAGATTATTGCTCATTTTCATCAATAATACGCTTTGTTCATAAGTATTCTATATCTAGAAGCCTTCAGTCACCATATTTTAATTTTTATTTCACTGAAAAAGTATTTTAAAAATGTAAATAAACAATAGAAATAATCGTTTGACTACTAAAATAATCGTTAGTGACAGCCACAGCCAGTCAAATATTATATATATTTTTGTAAAAATGGGGCAGCATGAAATAAGTTTGTTAAGTTTTAGTAATTAACTATCTATTCATATACAAAATAGAGTATTCCGTTAATTGCAGAGGAAATTCTGCTATCTAAATAATTGCAGCCTTTGGGATTTGATAATTGCGTCAACTCAAATTGCGATTTCAATTGAATTATGATGTACTGTGCTGCCCTAATCTCCGCGGAGACAAAGAGATGGCTCACCTTGTGTATTATCCTTTCGTTGTGTAATTGGATCTCTGTTTGAGTCATGAACCATTCTCTATATCTGTGCCAGGCTCATCTAGCTATTGTTGCATGTTTTGGTTCATGGAGGAAACGGGAAACCAAGAGAAAGCCTGTCCAGACACAAGGAGAACATGCAGACTCCACAGTCTGGGAATAGAACCTGTTGTAATCCCAGTAATCCTTGTTTGCAGGTGAAAGGATAGTGTGCCGTGTAAAAGTGATCACAGGAAATTAATTAATACATATAAAGAGTCCAGAACAGATGCTCGAATCACATTGTGAGCATTTTTAGTGAACCAGTTTTATGTGGAATTTGTGGAATGATTTAACAGTCTGACCCCAATTTTACATCAAGAAGTGTTGAACAT
Source organism: Rhinogobius similis (assembly GCA_019453435.1). NCBI lineage: Eukaryota > Metazoa > Chordata > Actinopteri > Gobiiformes > Gobiidae > Rhinogobius > Rhinogobius similis. The sequence goes on along the minus strand of CM033628.1, from coordinate 32,032,645 downwards.
GTGTGAATGCCTGGTATGGCCTGCATTCATTTTATTGGCAATGTGTAAAAAAATGTCAAGAAAGGTTAAAAGTTTCTGCTAATAATCATAATGTATTGTTCACATCCCACTAGGACTTTGGTTATATAATCTGTGTCACGTTTTACAATGACACATTAACAGAGCGCTGAGACAGACAGGAAACAGGCCGGAAAGACTCTCCACAGTGTAAACAACTGTGTGACACCAAACACCTGTCTGTCCCTGAACGCACCGTCAGCAACTGCCCATTAAACAGTCTGTGCTGGTCAGAAGCCCAAATGATGTCTCGTAATTGGTACACTTTGTTCTGGATTTGAGCATAGTCTTTATTGTAAACAGTAGAAATTGTGAAATGAAATTATGCTAAAACTAGGGCTGCTCGAGCGAGGCACAGATCTCAATGCTGACGATTATTTGGCTCATAATTGAAATCACAATTATGTCAAATGATTGCTTTAAGAGAACATATATACGCTATATTGTCTTTTTTGAGCTTTTCACTATGTTCTAATAGTGGTCCATCGTCAAAAACATGCCTGGAGTTGCATTTAGCTTCATTCACGCTAGTTTGAGGAATGCTGGTTGGAAAATCCTCTCCCCTCTGACCATCAATAACACTTCCTGCTGAACTCCCTCGATCTATGACGTTTTTCTGATATTTGACGTCACTTATCTGAGATTTCTGTCCTCTAACGCAAACTTAAGGTACACTGAAGAGCATGTTTAAAGGCTAATGACAATATAAAAACTGCACAATAGTTTTCCTTTAAAAACAGGAAGAAATAATAACAAACATGGAGGCACTCACACATTTGTCCGAAAAGAGCCAAAAAACAAGGCGAGAAATTTGTTTATTTGTTTTGTAGCTTGTTCTAGTGTCATTTTTAAGCAGTTGAGCCTCCACTGCTGCGCTGTTTTCTCTACAGTAGTCAACACATGTACAGCTCCAATTATACACACATGACTGACAGAACAACGCAGAAGCTTCCGTGCAGATCTGTCTGTGTTTGGATCATATAGAGCAGGGGTGTCAAAGTCAAATGGACGGAGGGCCAAATAAAACATTTGGCTACAAGCCGAGGGCCGGACTGTCCAATGTTCATTGAAACCAAAATTTAACCTACTGAAAACATAACAAATATATTACAATATGATTGGATAAATAAAGCAATATTTTCTTATGAGTCTGTCAGTAATTTTTAATTTCAACAGGCACAAAATACAAATGTCCTTTATATAAAAGAAACTCATAACATGAACATTAAATGAATGAAGTGATATTATTCAAGGCACCATAAGTATATTCTCTCATTTAGCAAAAGTGGGCTGAATTTAGGCAACTTCAAAGAAATAAATAACATCAACAATTTTCTATCATTCACTCAACTGAAATAATTTAAAAAATATATTGCATTGAACTACAATAAAATAAAGTGCAAAAATCTCTTAACCAAAAACAAGACTTTCTTCAAGGATGCATTGTGGGAAATGTAGTATTGGTGCGTACATTATATCTGCGGGCTGCTGGCTTGCAGCGGCCTGCGGACCGGATCTAATAATAAATTAATATCATCACGGGGGCCAGATAAAACTCTCTCGAGGGCCTGATGTGGCCCGCGGGCCTTGACTTTGACATGTGTGATATAGAGCATGCGCATGAGCCTTAACTTTGAACACCGTGCCATTATTCTTGCCAAACCCAAACCCTAAAGGCAAGCCTGGTTTTATTCCAAAGTTTCCTCGCAACACATTATTGCATCAAGTGTAAATATCCTGTTTAGATTTGAGAGATTTCCCCAGTTTTCCTGTCGTCACTGTTTGCAGAGATATATGGTGGTGAAAGTACAGATTTTTTTTTTATTTATCGACAATTTAAATCCTGTTTTAGAACTACCATAGACCTGTTTTTTGATGCAGCTTGACTTGACTGTGGGATATTTAGTACAATTTGAAATTTATGTATGTATATTTATTTACCTATCGCATATGAACTATATTATACTACTACTACTACTGCCACTACTACTATGTCTATAAATTGTTGTTTTGGCAGCAAAGTTTGATGGTATCTAACAGGCAAATATTATTCTTGAACCTCTTTGTTTTCCTTTTATCAAAAGCATGTGCCCGTCTTCCATGGCTCAAAACATCCAATTACCAAATGGATTTAAGCACATCCTGTATTTCTCGCTCTACCCTTGACTCTTTTAAGGCTGTTACTAAGATACCGACCTGACACACATGCACACAGCGGTGACAGCGTGAGGCGTTCACTGTTCCTCTGTTCTCTTTGATGGTCTTTTTACTGCAGGACAAACAACATCTCGCGCATACAGACACTTCAATGAGCCAGGTTGGGTTACACGCCACGCCGATGTTCAAACAAAGAGAGAGTCCGGTATATGCTATTGTCTGTTAAACAAAACACCTGCCACAGTGTCAAGGAATCAAGACATGTGTTAAAGAGAAAGGCATACACAATAAACAGCAAGGGAAGAAGAAAGAGTTACAGTTTAGGGTTAGAAAAATGTACACATGCTATTTGTGTGACAGGTTTTGAAATTGGGATTAGACGTACAATAAAAAAAGAAGTTTACAAGGTGAAAATATTAACTAACTATCAACTAATACAACAATGCTATGAGTTCCAGAATAGATACAGTCGGCACTGCGTCATATTTGGGGGCGTGGTCTGCTGCGGGGAAAACTGTATGTTGAGTCAATAGGTAATGAAGAAGAAGAAGAAGAAGAATTTTTATTTATAGAGCGCTTTTCCGCCTAATAGGCACCCAAATGCAACTTTTTCACTTACCACTCTACACGTGTTTCCTGGTACTGAGGGTCTTGGCATGGCGTTTCCTCAGAAGAGTAAACCGATTGTTCTGTAGCTGTTAAAATACAGTAGGCAGCGCTACTATCGTGGTAGCATTTAGCCCGCATCTGCTGTTTGTCTTCTTGGATAACTAGTCAAAACTGCGCCACTTAACCACTTTATTATTTATGTCTTTGTGTCTGTATTTGGCACAATTTAACTCCTAAAGTCTGTGTTTTCTCTTTTAGTTGTTGAACAGTGGGTTATAGAGCAGCTCTTCTACATTATAATGAATGAATTGCTTCCCCCACAGAGGTCTGTCAGTGATCGTTCCTCCAGATGTATCGACTGTATCTATATCAATGGCCTCATAGTGTAACGAGCTAAAACCTGTTTGGGCCACATTCTACTTCCCAGACCCTGCTGCTGCAGGTGTCACTGGCTCTGTCCTCGGTCAGTGAGGAGGGGTTTGTACAGCCAAAAACACTTGTTAGCAGCAGCTTTTTACATTTCAAGGCTATTTTGGCATTTGCAGTGGACACTTCATTACCTTAATCCTTAATATTTGCAACCAGCCAAATTGCAAGTTTGATTCTTTAGAAATCTTCTGAATATAGGTGCATACTAATATCAGCATTTCAAAAACATTTAGACTTTTACGCTGTAATATTTGTAATGTAAGACAACAGAAGACATCACCAACTCTGTGTACACAATACATTCACCACTACATCCATCATTAAACAAAAGCAAGACCAAAATAACCACAAATGAACACATCATCAGCAGTGTGACAGGTGACATGTGTCACAGTCTTAAGTTCTGTTTTGATTAACCCTAACCCTTCCCTGAAGCCTACATATGCAGCAGGGCTAGTCAACTTCAGGCCCAGAGGCCAAACCAGGTCCTCCAAGGGATATGAGATGGCCCACAATCCATCTTCCAAAAATATAGAAAATATTTTATCTCTTGTTATTGGTTTGGTCCTTGTTCAGTTCTGGTTTAGTCCGGGTATAGACCTGGTTTCATCCTGGTTCAGTCCTGGTTTAGTCCTGGTTTAGTCCTGGTTTAGTCCTGGTTTAGTCCTGGTTTAGTCCTGGTTTAGTCCTGGTTTAGTCCTGGTTTAGTGGTTCAGTTCTGCAAATGTTGTTAAAGTCTTGGATTATATTTATTTCATATTTCAAAAGCGTTGGACATGTTTCTGGCCTTGAGGACAAAACCATCTGAAAAATCTGGCCTTCAGTAAAATAAAGTTGAATAGCCCTGATGTACAGATTTGATTGCACAATCTCTAAGCAGTTCTGATTGGTTTTAAGATATTATTAGTCGGACATCAACATTTCATCAACAAAACTTCAATACAATTATATTTATTTTTAACAAGGTCTGTTTATCATAACCACACAGCAGAAGTGACAGAGTGAAATGTAGTGTTAGTCTAACTTATATTTGATCGCTGTTTTTATCCTCATTTTCCTTGTTGTAGCTCACTCTGCATTCCAGAGTGAAGCATACTCATTTACAAGTTCAGATAGCCTCAGTGTACCTGTCATTATAAAAACAGAGAAACTAAACCACCACCAACTTGTGGTTTGGCTAACCACAATTAACCACTTTTGGCAAAACGTTCGACATGAAGCCACAAAGTTAGTCATACTTGTTTATCAAATCTAAACTACTCCTGTCAAGAGGGATGTTTTTGTTTAGCAAATGACCTCCAGAAACACAAACGACTATGCAAAAATCCATTGTCAACAAGAGTGTGTGTTTTACTTCTAAAACATTTTCTACATTTTCTACACGACTAGACAAATAATACAGCTTTCATGAACTTACCACCCAACATTCTTTCGCTATGGAGCACCAAATTCAAAAGTCCTCTGTGGTATTGCACGAACTCCATTAAGTATTACATTTATTGTGTCTTCTTCTTTAATGTGCTTTGTTGTCTTAAAAAATAGCAGACAAAACTATCTTCATAAACTATTGCTGCTACTTTACGCCTTTAATTTGCAAGTATATAATAAACAACAAAATAAAAAACAATTTATGAGGGGTATATAATAAATATCCCTCATAAATTGTATATTACAAAATTGTGTTTGTTATTTATGTTTCAATTATAAGGGATGGGAATTGAAACTACACAACAAAAAAGTAGTTGTTTTTTCTGTGGCCTTTTACGTCAAATTAAGTCTTGTTTTTTATTCAGAAAGTGTTATAAAGCCGGTCAAAATAATATGTCTGCTATATTCTCTATCCTGGTGTCAATAATCATAAAGTTTGACACTGTGACATGCCTAACAATAACCTGAGCTAATAATCCTTCATATTGACTTCCTGAACAGTTGCCTCATTTGAATTACAACAATGACAATGAAACAATGAAACTCTCACTACTCCCAAGTGGACCCAACAGGAAAGGGGTTAAATCACTAAAATAAAACACCTCGTTGTGCTTTGAACTTCTCCCCTTTGACCTTTCTTTTGGGGTCACGACCTTTAGGCAGCAGAGTGTCGGAGGTCTGCCAGAAGCAACGAGGGAAAGATAAACGTTGCCACTTCTTCCCTTTATTGATTATATATATTGACGAGTTTTGAGGAAATTAAATGACCTACTTTCTCTGTTTACTGGATGGAAAACTGAAATGGAGATAAATGTGTAATATTGCAGTTCTTATTTTGGAGTATACAGAATTAGAACATTGCATTGGAAATTAGTTAAGTCAGTGTGTAAATTGTAGTGTATTTAACTAGCTCTGTCAAATAATGGTCTTTCATTTGCTTGTGTTAGTTGTGAATCAGTCAACTAGATACGCTCTGTTGTCTAAAATATAATTTATTCAACTAGAGCTCGAAATACCAACGTAATAGTGGTCAGTGATATGAATTTTAATAACCATGGTATAATTTGCATGTGCACTTTTCCTGTCAGAAGAGCGCAGCTAAATACTTCAGCTAAAAAAGCAGTGTTTGGAGAGTATTAAGTTTAGTCAATTTTATTGTCTGTTATATAATTTTCTCTATTACATTTTACAGTGTTTGGAAGAGAAACTAAAAAGAGTGGCAAAAATATGCATCAGAATTTTGCAGAGTAACAAAAAATTAAATTTCTGCATGTTTTTTTAGTTCTTAAGATAGCAAGATAACGTTGCATCAAGATTGTGCACACATAAAGTTTGATCTCTTGAGTTTTGTGTTTTTTTACATTTAGCTTGGACAAAAAAAGAGTTAAGACTGGTGAGTTACACTTCTTGAGAAGCGGTAGTTAAAAAAGCTCCATTTGCTACAATGGCTGCAAAATTTGTGAGGCCAAAACTGCCAATTGGATTGAAATGTCTTTATTACAAATCATGTCAAAATCTCGCCTTGTCTCGTTCTCATGGTCCCAGTCATGTGTCTCGTTTTGTGGAAAATGTGTCTCCACTTGGTCTCTATAGTATTGTACAGTATAATATTATTTCAAAATGCTGCCAGTATCACATACACTTGTCTAAACGCATAAATAAACCTCACAATTCGCAGCAGACAGATTAAACCCCTGTCCTCTGTAAACTAATATGCCCCTCCTGTGCAGACTGTGGAAGGTGCAGACTGAAGGTGTAATCCCGGATTACACAGCACTGTCCCCACACGGACCCACAGCAGCGACTCAGCTCCACTCAACGCCTCACAGACAGTGGACCGCGGCTTACAAGAGTTCAACTGGGAATCGCTCTGTTCTACATTTGGATTTGTTTTAATGACATCTACACATTTAGCTACTTAGGCCAATTAAACATGTCCTTTTCAACTTTGTAAATCTTATTGGGCCAAATTATAATGGATGTTTTATTGTATGATGATACATTTCTGCACCAACTGACCAAATGAAAAGGCGTGATTAAACCTAATTCTTGGAGTTAAGTGATTTGTGAGCACAACTGCACTGCAAAGGCCACGAGTATTTGTTTTGATACTTTTTTCCTTGTACTTTATGAGAAAGTTTGTACATTAGACTTCCCACTAACACTTAATGATAACTAAACTTTAATTATCCTTAATAAATCATGAAAAAGACTCAATTCAGATATAGGCTGTGTAAATACTTCTAACCCCTTCGTTAAGTAGTTACTCGCCCTGAATCATTCTTACTAAAGTATTTGTAGATTATGAAAAAAGCCTTTCTTCTTGCCAATTAAGATGTTGTAATCCCTCATTCGTCCAGGAGTGGTCCGAGGTAAAAAAAAAAAAAAGGTTTCAACAGTAGTCTGGACACTGTATCACAAATCAAGACGTTTTTTGATTTCCATCGAAAAGTAATTTTCAGTCTAATGGAAATAGTTTGATCAGCTAGAATTTACACTCTCCTGAGCGAAAAACTTAAGAAGGCATGCAGGGAATAATAGCAGACGGCATTTAAATTCTGGTTTACACTTGGGCATTGGGCAGCTTCACCTAAAAGCTACAAATGATGGTTTGAGGACAGAAAGATTACCATTTTTAAGAGTGAAGGAAGGTGAGATACAACCTTCCCTCAGTTTACAAAAGCCTCATACCTTGGCTGAAATCAAACCAGTCAAATGCTGCAGAGGCTCTTGACAGCTCTGATGAAGAGCTGGCCAGACCTCAACGGGCCTTACAAGCTGTAAGAGTGAAGCTGTCAGACTTATAAACAAGGACAGGGCGAGTTTCTGTTATAATCCTTCCTTTGGGCAGCACTAATCTGAGCTCAGGAGAGTCTAAATGCTGCTGCTCAAACCACTTCCATGAGATTGAACATGACTTTCAAATGGCAGTCAAATATTCTTTTTAAAGCAGAGTCTAGATGATTACCTTTGAAACCTTTTTCAATAAGGTGTAGTTAGTATAAAGTGGTGCTGACTTCCCAAATAACCTCATGCATAAAGAGGGACTAAAAACCCTGCTTTCTTATGACTGAGCCTTGGGTACAAATAGAAAAATGCTGTTTTGGACTGAATTTGCAGTTTTGTAAAACAAGCCTGCAGCCTCCATTATACGAAACAGTGTGACACGACAGTATTAAAGCCTCGGAGGTTCAAAAATCTAAGACATAATGAATAATTCCTTGTGTTTCCAGATCTGTCTCGACACCTTGCGTTTGGCTGTTTTTGGGCCCCTCTCTGGTTTGTGTGACTTGTGCTCTGTTTATGGGAGGGGGCCCAGTGGTAGTGTTATGGTAATGTGGTGTGTTGTGTGCTGGCGTGGCCCCGGGCCCCTGAGGGCAGCAGCTCCACTTCATTATAGAGACAGATGCCTGGACCAGAGCAGTGTTATTGCTGTCACCTTCTGACATCAGACACATACTGCAGTATTCTCACCACAGACATGAGTGACACAGCCCAGAGGACTCTGAGATCTGAGGGAACACACGCCTGTGCTAACAAACCTCATTCAGAATCTACAAAATACTTCAATTTTGTATCTCAGTTCTTTTTTTATTATGATTTCTTGAATCATAGCAGGTTTTTTTTCTTTATTCTTGGGGAACTTTGCTAAATGCTATTGGGATTGGGGTCATTCTTTATAAAACAAGAACCAAACTACGTATAATCTGATAGGGATTTTTCCAGTGGATACCAATACACAAAATTTGTCCTGCTGTTGGGGCTGATATCACAATCTACAATAAGGAACACATTGCTAATGTTAAGTAGTAGGAACGTTTTGGAAAGAGGATAACAAAATGTATTTTTCTCTGATCATCATTGTATAAACATATTTTAGCCAAGCGAAAACAGCTCTGTCTATTTGGGTTAAAAAAGACTAGCAAATATATATGTTAAATATTCCGAAAGGGAAAAAAAGAAAGCTAATTGCTTTTGTATTTGACCTCAGGCTGTTGAAAAAGACAGCTCTAATGCACAGCTGAGGACAAACTGGGAATGACACACACACAACCTGTGGGTTAAAGCTACCTCCAACAGTGCAGATATCAGCACAGATATGTCAACCAGCACTGGGCCCACAGACAATAGTTAGCCATAACAATACTGTATATAATCTTGGTCCCTGTTGGTTAGTGCATCACATTATAGAGTCAGAGTCCTTTTAAGTGAACACTGACTTGAGTTGTCGGGCTCGGCAGCATTTGTTTTTAGTTTATCAGCTCAGCTCCGGGAAGAAGCTTTGCTTAAGACATCTTTGGGAACTGAATTTGGAAATTTTGTAATTTTCTTAACTCAGCAAGAGCATTGTGGGTTGACTCTAGCTGCCAACTTCCTTATATGTGACTTGGCTTTTACAGAGAAATAATTACATAAATATTTTGCTCAGTTCATTCAATCACATTACACACTTTCAACATCAGACAGTTTATTTTGTATATATTTATCCTTTTTTTCCCAGGTTTTATGTCGTTCCTTATCATTTTTATTAGTCAGTAATGTTGCACTGTTGAAGCCAATTTTAAATCCCACTTACAGTAACAAGCAGCTTTTAGTGCTACTTTTGGTCTACCTCGGTGGTTTGTGGTTTCACTCATGGCTCCTAAACACATTACACTAAACTATCCGTCATATATTAAAGAGTAAGTGGTCCAGGCCATTTCAACATGATTTAACGAGACTTATAACATCAACATCTTAATCAAAAACAGCCTCCGCTCTTTTTGTTTTCATCTACACTCAAAAGTCATAAACTTCTGGAGCATATTGCAACAGTGTATGAGCCTGGCATAAACAAAACACTTTTATAACAATGTGAGTAAATCATTTTTTCTTCTTTTTTTCTGTTACAGTTCATGGATACGTGTACAGGAACCAACGCAAATTTTCGGAGGAGATGGACTGGTCCTACGCAGGTAAGATTATGATGAAGCAACTTGTTTTAAAGCCTCGCAGGAATTTGACCTAATTATAGATCCAATTACCAGTTTAATGTTTACCACAGAATGAAAAGTATGGCATAGCGTTCATATCATTATAGTGACTGCAGGTGAAATGAGAAGTTTAAACTATGTGTTGTTGCAGTTTCTGACATTCTTCTGAAATATTTCTCTACATTAAAATGCTGCTTTTCACTGACAGTTTCAATGGATCAATGGAAAGCAACAATTGGACTGTATACACTCACTTAAAACAGTCTAGTTTTTTTTTATAACAGCCTGGTTACAACAGGTAGTTTCTCTGTGACCTGAAAAATCGTTGTATTGCTTGATGGTCGAATGGATAACCCTTACTGCATGTCCTTCCCCGGTCTCTTCCCCATTTCACGCTGCACTGTCTTGTCCTATGAAACCTGCGGGCCCGAAAATCCTTTAAAAAAGAAAGAAATTGAATCATTATAGAGAAGTGTTTGTCACATTTCGGTAAAAGACACTGCAGATTAAAACAAAAAGTGAATCTAAACATTAATAGTCCAAATATTTTCTGTATATATGGCATTTCTTGTGTGGAATAATACCAGTTGAATATATACATTTTAGTTTTACACCAATCAAGCAGCCATTTGTGGAGAAAAATATGTTGAAAATTACAAGAAGTAAGTATTAAAAACAGACATCACACTAGGGATGCAAAGTTTAAGCATCATTTACACAAAGAAAGAAACAACTTTTTTGATCCTTTAAACATTGATTCAACAAAATAAAGGTGTTCACGTGTATTTTTATTGTAAAATTAAAAAAATCGGTGACGCTGAATGAGTTTTGGCCCCGTGTACAGGATGGTTGCTAAGTTATTTCCTAGTGTGATGTCATCATTTACAATCAGGAACTAAAACAAAAAAATTGCTAAACCGTGAAAAAAATTGGTGAAGTATTTTACAAAATTTGAAATATATTTATCTTAACTGCATTTTTGTTAAATGAGTCGTCCAACCTGCGTTTATTCCTTTTTTTGTTTTTTATAGTGCATGTCGGTGGTGCAGTAGTTTAAGGCGTTGCACTTATGTAACTGTTAACACTACTGGCCTCGATTATTTGCCGAATGTCTCTACCTACTCTCTCCCCATTTCATGCTGCATCGTCCTGCCTAAACGTTTGTTAAAAAAGCTTTTCTTTTAGATTTTTGCTTTTGGGTCCTAACGGGTTTTACTGTGTGTTTTATTGTTATTTTAGTTTTGTTATGATTTGTTGAAATTTCAAAAATGTAATGAATATTTAAATGACCACAAGCAAAGCAACATCTGACAAAGTGCACCTTTAATAACAAAATGCAACTAGAATAGCCTTTAAATAGTATATATGTCATAAAGTAATCAAGTCAATTAGCTATGTTATATGTGTCGCAGAACCATCAGCTGCTAACTGGTGTTTTAACTGGGACGTAAGAGCATACTGATGAATGGTTCACAGAGTGCATGTGTGGGTTAATATGGAGGAGTCATAGTTCACAATTATATGTCGTTCAGAATCTGTGAAAAGGAAAACGCCGTCAGTCAGTCAGAGAGTAAGTGTTTCCAGGTCACAGCTCATTCTGGCCATAATTAAACCCAGAGGGGAGGCTTATTACAGGTGGTTAAAGCAAAACTAACTCTGGGAAGCTTGGATGTGTGACGTTTAGACAAAGCTGTTCTCTTTAAGCCTTTAGTAATTAGCATATTATTAAAAATAGACCAAAACTGTGGAAAAATGAGATATTAAAGAAGCATATTTAAGCAAAAGCGACATAAGAGAGTTTATTCATGTTATGATGTTGTTTCCTCATCGTTTGCTGACTTTAAGTTTGAGAGATTAAAGGAGACATTTGATTCTTTTTTTAAATGTACTAATTATTGAACTATAGCATAAGTAGAGTACAATTCTACAGTTTGTTCATTGTAAACTGCAAAATTGATCTAAAACAGCTTCGTAGTAGAAACAGTTTAATTGACTTCCTGTTGCAGAACTTTGAATAATATGTCTTCTTTATTCACGCAAACTAGTATTTAACTATAACATAAGTAGATCACCATTTTGTATTTCGTTCATTATAAACCTCAAGGTAGCACTTTAAAATATAGCCTGCTAATAAGTAGGTATTTACATATTTACAATCTGAATATGTAAACGGATAAGCCCAGCCTCTTCTTAATGACATCTACAGTAACAAGCAGCAGCAGACTGTTTTTATTTTTTAAAAGTGTGTCGACATTTTTGAGCCCTATATATGTCACTGAGGACAATACCGGAATACTCAAACATGCAGGAATCAAAATGCAACTTTTAATGAGAAAACATTAAACATTAAACTTGATTTTGTGAGCTACTTTTACTACATTAACGTTTGAAAGAAATTGAGCTGCAGTCACATCCCTAAAACATGAACCAATTTCTATTTATTAATGCAGTGTTTTTCCATCTTTTTTGAACCGCCACACACTTTTCTTGTTGACTAGACGTGACAGCACACCAGCCACCAAAACATTATCAAACAACACCAATAATTAAAAAAAAACATCGAACTAATATCCGTGTTATTGTGTCTGGCTCTGTGAATTTGTGTTGCCGTTAGCATCTTGTCTGGTTCACAGGTTTGCTCAGAACACTTTAAAATGCTTAAATATTTCATAAAATGACAAATTGGACATTTTTCTTGGCACACTGGTTGAAAAGGTTTTAACACAGAGTTAGGCATGTACTGGATGTAAACATTTACAACAATAATTAACATGTGGTACTGGTTTCTCAAATTTGAATCATTCATGGTGCATTCATGGTGTCCTCAGGAACTCTGGCAAAATGCTTTTCCGAGTTGTAACAGGAAAAATTTTCTGAAACTTCAACTTCAAAAAGCTGCTGCCCAACTTCCACTCTTGACATTAGTTCGTTGACTAAACATTACTACATTTTGGAGTTTACTGTTAGTTAAGAAGTAGTTAAGAATTTAAGAATGACAATTGATCTTTCCTAAAAAAAAAATGTTTCTAAAAAAAGTTAACAAATCATTTTCACGTGTTCTGTTAAAAGCTGTTATAAGACAAGACTTAGAGGTTTATGTGACCACAAAATCCCAACTTTTCAAAATAAAAGCTTACAAATGCAATCCTAATTTCTCATTTCAGAAACTGAGCACAAGAATGCAACCATAAATGTAAAATCCTGATCCGCCTGCAGTAAAAACATATGTCTTTTGTTGCTATGTCTCAATAGCTTTAGCCTTAACCCTCTGTAGTGATGAAAGCTTTTTAAATGACGCAGCAGAGGTTGTGTTTGTCCTGTGGGAGTGTCTTTCAAACGACATCAGTGAGATTGTTCGGTTCTATTGAATGTTAAACCCTTTTTTGTGATCCCAGCTCTTACAGCGCACGTCTACTATCAAAGACAAAGGAAACCCAGAACAATTATTTACCAATGACTCAAAAGCATGTGGTCTGGGTTCATTTCTCAGACGGCAAAATGACATCGACGTTATCAACAGACTTAACTGTGGAAATGGCCAAAGCACAAATCTAAGTGCAACAGTATTCTCACAGTTTTGTTAAAAATTGGTGTTCTTTTGACAGGACGTTAAGGCATAATCTATATATTGGCGGATTCATAACAATACAGCAAAGTACGGTTTCATCACCTTATTTATAATGCGTATTTTGAAATATTGCATAAATCCCGGGAGGTGGAAACGCCGAATATCGTTTTTAGAACCCTTCATTTGAATAAAAATGTATACGCTCGGCTCAGGTGGATTTTGATTGATGTGCATAACAGTTAAAACAAATTCTGAAAGGTGCGGATGCATTTAGTCGCATAAATTCATGAAGAGACAGTGCTTTGTCATCAGAATGTTCCAAATGCCAGAATGGAGGCAACTGGAAGTAAAATGATGCAGACCATAATACACGTTCAATGATTAACTGACATTAGATACAATTACTAGGATATTATGTTTTTTTTCTCGTACTTGGGGGGAAAAAATAATATTTTTTTAATGTGGACTCAGCATTTCTGTGAGGATTTGTTAGTGATGGGCGATACCACAGATTTTTTATTCGATCTGACACCACGTGATATTATGGCAAATACTCCAATACCGACACCAATGAGTTCTGTGTTAGAATGCATTGAAACTCCTCGACTATGAACTGCTTGAACTTGTAAGAAAATGAAATCAAATTGCACAAAACCTATGAACAATGTATTTAAAAAATGTAAATGTGTACCAGTACTTTTTCGATATCCGTCAGTATCGATATTTCACTAGAATTTTTCCAGTAAAACCTTAAAAGCAGATTTTCACCTCAATAAAAAATGCTAAGTGTCCATCCATGCCAAGTGATCATCTGTTCCTGATTTAAATTTTTTGAAACATGAAAAACAGAACATTTTACAGTTAATTTCTTTACATCAGTCACATGTATAGCTCTTTTTCCTGATGCAGTCACAGCATCCTAAATATTCACCGCCATGAGTTTAACTAGTTTGGTTTTTCACGTTTCAAAACAGTAAAAATCAGGTACAGCCCCTTTAATCTCCAATTAAATAAATAAATCATGTAAAATACAACTGTAAAAGTCCAGGCTGTGGTTTTCATTTGACAAAACAAACTTCATGTTTAATATCTTGTAACACTCTGAGGTCAATCCCAGTTTCTCCATTGAAATCTCTTTATGTTCCACTACAGTTTCACCTTCATTCCTGAATTTGGACTGTTTTTGTTTGCAAACCTTTAAAGGGTCTATATTAAAACCCATGATGTAATTGTAAGACTACCCTCAAATGCTTTGATGGAAACGGAGCCAAACTCACATTTGTTATGTCCTTTTTTGGTGTGAATTTTGGAAATACCTCTCGTTATATGGGTGCAAATGCAGTTAATGAAGAAAACATTTGTCAGTTTGCTCTGGGATGATTTCTTTCAAAAATTAGACTCGTTTTGTTGCTACTCAGATTTTCAAGTCAGCAAAGCCAGTGCTGACATTGTCCATCACAAAAGGTTTCTCATTTTACAGCTACTTAAAAGAGAATTCTAGCGTAAATATTTGACTTGAGTCCTTTTGACAAGATAATAAAACAGTTAAAGTCTGGGGAAGAGCTCATAAAAGTGTCATGTGTTTAGACTAAGTATCTGTACATCATTGCTCTGCTTTTATCCTGATGTGAACTGTGTGTGGTGTGTTACTTCACAGACACACTTTTCACAGTGCTGTAGAGCAGTGGAGAAGAGGATGGTTTTTGTATTATTCATTGATTGAAGTATACTCGATGTTGTAATGGCTAATTTCCTGTTGCCTGCTGGTTCTATCCTAAAAGTTCATTGAATTGTCTGGTCACTACATTTATGGAATTCTAGTCTTTGGTCCATGTTTTGTTTTGCCACGGTTAATGAGATTCCCATCAACTTCTTTACAAATGTTTATTCCATAGAGTCAGGGTTGTAAGTGATGGAAGAAGCAGGAGCAAAAAAACAAACAAAAAACAAACAAACACTCAAAAAAATTAAAAGTAGCACATACAAAAAGTAAAAGTTTTGACGTACTCAATTAAAAATGTAACGGTTTGTAAAGCGCTTTGAGTGCCTGTTAGGTGGAAAAGCGCTCTATAAATAAAAATCATCATCATCATCATCATCATACTTAAAGAGTAAAAAGTATTGCAGACGCGGATTTCAGAAAAATATGGATTTTTTGTATTGTTATTAGCCATTAAACATGCTCTTGATTCCCTTTAATTTGCCATCTCATATTTTGAAACAAACAAAAAAAGGTTTTTTATGGAATATTAAAAGTTTTTCTCAGCAGTCTTGAATGCCACTTACTTATTGCATCCAGCCAGTATTTTAGCTGTATTATCTCTTTAAGAGACTGTGCAACACGCTATTATCAAGAAAGCAGCAGCAGTCATTGTGTTTAAATGGAAGAAACTCAGAGTTTGGCGATAATTTAAGGACGTATAACAGCAGAAGATCTTCGGAGAACGGACATAGATGATCTGAAAATACGTCCCCAATCAAGGGAGTTCAGCAGGTAGTGTTTTTGACGCTCGGACGGGGGGAGGATTTTTGAATGAACTTTACTCAAAAGAGCGTGAATGCAACTTAAGGTATGTTTTTGATGACGGAACATTGTTAGAACATGATTAAAAACTGTAGCAGAATTTGTGTCCCTTAAAGTATGAGTCTCTAACGAAGAGAAGTATGTTTTACTTTTCAGTCCAGTAAAAAAAAAAAAAAAAAGTTGAGTAAAAAGTACAGATACCAGCTCTCAAATGTGAAATAAAAGTAAAAAGTATCCACTGTTAAAAAAAAAAAAGATAATAAAGTAAATAACAGGTACATACAAATTTGGCTTAAATACAGTACTTTTGCTTTTGTACTGTTGTTACTTTCCACCACTGTGTTCCGTAAAGAGAACTTTTGCATTCTAAATATTGTATCTTTCCAAATGTTGCTCTAAAGTATTTTGTTTCTTTTTTGTTTCTTTTCTTTTTTTTAAAGGATGTTTGGGCATGTAGCCTTTATCAGACAGGGCAGGATAGCATAAAACGGGGGAGAGCATGGAGGACATTCATCAAATTGAGCCAGGAATCAAATTGGGACTCACAGCACTGAGGCCAGACGCACAGAGCCTGGTGAATGTGCTGCTGCTTTAAAGGGGCAGTATGTAGTTTGCTGGTGGATGGCATGGAACATTCTATTTTCTATTGAGATGGAATAAAACCAAGCAACTAAGCAAGTTAGATGAGCTAATATGGTACTTTGGAACCTTCCACACAAAAGCAAAATCAATTTTATGTGAAAATCAGGTGACAAACCTTCACTTAGAAAACTTACATAGTGCACCTTTAATCTCTCAACCATCAGGCAGCACTGCTCAATATGAGTTAGCATTAGCCTCCAAACATAGCAAACTATGAAAACCCAGTGCTGTTTGGCGACTGACAACCACTCGAGCACAAGTAAGTAACACCAGAGCAGAGTTATATACAAATATTACTGTGTAGAGGTAGTTTAGTTTAGTTTAGTTTAGTTTATTATGTTCTTATTTGTTTTTTTACTAGAGAGTTCAAATTGTGTCAAAAATCATGATGGGTTAACATTTCAGCTACTCTAATGTATAACTTTTTCAAAAACACTGGCTCCAGAAACATTAATAATGCCTGTCGTTACCATGCAATTATCTTTTCCGACAACCGTTTGATTTGCAACATGCTGAAATGACAGGCTGTGTTTTGAACTACGTCATGGATCATAAAAACACCAAACATGACAAAATATATATAATTAACCCGTACATTTATCCTGGTAAATTCAATGTTGCCTTGTTTTGTAGTTTAGATGAATAGATCTGACATTTATTACTATGGATGCATGAATGAGGCAAATATATTTTAATATTTCATTTTATAAAGGGGCTGCATTGTGAGATCGAGGTCTATATTTACTGATATCTCTCAGTCCCTTTTCACACTGCTCTTGTCAGATAAACGCTGTCGATAGAGCACTGTAGATCTGTATCGATTAAAAGTTGTGTGAATTACATTGAAACACCAGCAGGACAGTAGACTAATCAGGTTGGTTGACTTGTGGGTCAGGTCTAGTGGTCAGCAAAAGAAACTGAATTACACATTTGTGAGACTAGGAAACTTTAAATGTATTACAGTCACTGTCAAGTATAAGTATTATAAATAAGTATAAGTGTCACATTTTTAAAGTGCTGTTTTCTTATTGGTATTTATTTTTATGTTTTTTTAAAAATGCAAAAAATTGTTGCAAGAAACATCTATTTACAAACCAAAGATGACATCCTTAGGTAATTAACTGAATTAGACAAAAATAACAATTTCCATTTGGCAAAGCCTGTAATCAGTTCAGCACATTGTACATGGGAAAAGTGCCTTCATAATTAAAGGTCAGCACACCTAATGTTTGGACCAATCAGAGCACAGCACAGACAAAAGCCAGATGTCAGTGAGCAGAGTGAACACAGCATACGAGAGTGTTGCATTGTAGTAGTAGGATATTTGTAGTAGTATTTGTAATAGTATTCATATTAGTATTCATAGTATGTGGATTTTTTCACATAGAATGTGTGTAGAATGCAGTGTGCTGTGTTCACATGTGTAACCGCGGCTTGATTTTAACACTAATCCAAGGGACAAATGCAGGTAAATGTTTATGTCAGAGAGGCGTACTAACATATGCTACATATGAGACTACTAATACTACTAATAAACTTAACAAGATCATCAAAAAGGCCATGCTGAGCAGGAGCTGGACTCTCTGACTGTCGTGTCACAGAGGACGATGTTGTCCAAAATCACCACTACTGTATTCTGGACTTTCCCTCCCAGCCGCTCCACAACATGATGGTCAGAGACATGAGCTTGTTCAATAGACTAATACTCAGCATATCTATCTACCATGCAGCTGTTTTCTAGCTGTTAAGATAAAACAAAAGTATCATTATTTGATCGCCATTCTGAGAAACACAGGAAATCATTCCTGCTGTCACCATCAACCTGCCAACTCTGTCACATCCTGTTGGATGGTCACTTCAGTTCACTTGCAAAATTGTACATGATCATGTAAATACTGCATGTAAATATGTTGGGAGAGTATATTTTTTCATGAGCTAAACTTAAAATGTTAAATGTAAATTACATTTGTTCACTGGCTAAATTTAAAAAATGAAAATTCACCCGGGTTTAGTTGGAAACATATTATATTTTATTCTATTGAGATACTGAGATTTAAGTTGGTTTCCAATTTTTAACAAGTTTATTTTTCTTACTTCTGTTTCTTCTGCCGGTTGGTTGCATGTCTGTAACAAAAAGACTTTCCCTTCGGATTATGATTATTGTACTCCCAGTAGCCAGTTTAGTTGTATCCAAACCTGGATGGATATTGGCGTAAATACTTTACATTACTGGCCACCAAGGGCGTAACTTTGGCTTCAACTTTGGGGGGGGTCGAGAGGCTACAGGCAAATGGCTGTGTATCGGACAAAACATATTCTTTTCTATGTCATCTATCTCAGTGGACCGGTCCGCGGATCAATTTGGACCGGGCCGGCCCGCAATTCGGGCCGGGTTCGGGTTCACATTTTCCGCTCTGCTGTCGGGCTGAGTCGGCGGCCCAGGGGGCAGAGACGCGTACGTGCGTAACATGCGCTCCACGGCGAAAGAGCGCGTGAGCAGCCAGTGCTGTGATGCTCCTCCTCATCCTCGAATAAAGTGGTCAAAATATGTGACGTGAGAAAAGACGTTAATGAAAGCGCGGCTGCTACACGAGCGGAGGAGAGAGAGAGAGAGAGAGAGAGACGAAAGGAGCGAGGGAGAGAGCTCATGTGGGCCGGCGTCAGCGGAGGAACAGGCCCGTCTGGTACAGGAGACGTCCCGTTGGTGCAGGTAGAACACTAAACACTTGAAGCCCTGTCAGGAGCTTATTCTGCCGATAAAACTCTGCAGGAACTCAGTTTACGTAACTCCGGTTCTACACGTGCGCGGACCCGGGTCGGGTTGGACAGTATCCGCGCGGTCCCGGGTCGCGTTCGGACAGTATCCGCGCGGTCCCGGGTCGGTTCGGGTCGAATCTTGCAGCAAATGACTCGGGGCTCGGACAGTACGCGCTCGGGCGGGTCGGGCTTGAATTTTTGGGCCTGATCGATGGTTACATCTCGGTCACTTGAGCTAAAATTTAACCCACAAGCAACAACATGAGTCAGAAACAAGACAATACCAGGAATCCTACATGAATCCTACGGCTCTAATGAGGCAATGAAGCCTTCAAAGCTGCTTCACCACTTAGAGACCAAGCACCCTGGATTAAAAGACAAGCCCCCGGAGTATTTTTAAAGAAAAAAACAGGTACACAGTGGATTCACATTTATTATGATAAACGCCCCTCCCCTACCAGGCCGCAGTAAAATTGTCAAGCGTTGACTGGTCCGCGGTGATAAAAAGGTTGTGGACCACTGATTATCTCATGCGACCGTACGCAGAAAGTGTTACCACAGTGCGGTTGGAACAGCTCTACTACACCACAGCGCGCACCATCAACATCCCACAGACGCGGTCCAGTCGGACAATAACAACTCAACATAAACTCACAAAGCCGAAACAGGATTCGATTGCCTCGATAGTTCTGTTCGTTTGGGTAATTGTAAATGCGCAAGCAAACGCTGATCCTAAACAAAGAGCGAAACCAAATCTAAATAAACCCAAAAAACGAAAAGTAACCTATTGCTGGCTTAGATGTGGAAAAAAAAGTCTATATTCATCCATTATTAAGCTGTACAACTAGTCTACACGCGCAGATGACATAGACAAACTTTCAGAGCACTTATTTAGTTAATATACTACTCAACTACTTACTTATTTTCGTCTCACTCATCTCTTCGCCTCACAATGAAAGTACATTGTCCGCGCTCCGACATTTCGGCTGTCGCTCACACTGAGCTGGGGTTGGTCTTGGGATAGATCCATAAATACAAAAACTATATAAAGTCCAACAACGCTGCAGCCCCGCTTCGTATTTGTTTAGCTGTGACGCGGATCTTGCAGAAGCCAACCAGGCCAACGGAGAAGTCGAGTCTCTTCCTCGATGTTTCACTGTGCAATTCTGTTATGCAGCGCCTCTACAGGCGAGGAGAGGTGTGTTTTCACTGTAGAATTCTAGTTTGATAAAAGTGTAGTTTGTGAACGCCAAACGCTGTTGCAACATTGGTCTCCAAATGCGAGAGAATATTGTGAAGTCCTTTGACTCAGTGAAGCACTACGCCCTCACCTCATAGCAGTCAAAACATGGTCAAAACTATCAACTTCTTAAACTGACTGACGACAGACATACGCCGCACTGACAGAGACAGGAGAGGGAGGGGTGAGAGAGCGCGGCCTCTGTGTGGGCGATACCACGTCTACAGCTGAGAGGGGGGTGCGTAGTCAAAAAGTAATATTTTTATTGTTGATTTAATTGTTTTAACTACTCCTGGAGATTTCTTTTTAACAAATAACATATAGTATATGATTTAATATTAAAAATTGTCTGAAATATTGGGGGGGTTGAATGTACTAGATCAAAATATTGGGGGGGTTGTAACCCCCCTATCCCCCCCGTATTTTACGCCCGTGCTGGCCACACACATACTGGCCAGAAGAGCCATAGAAGGCCATAGAGATACATTAGCAAAAATATATAAAAGTAAACAAGAGTCAAAAATGATGAGCTGCTGCTTAATATTTGATCCCAGTAGAATGTAAGTGGGTAGACTCTGGGAGCAGTGAGTGGTAGTAGTGTAGTAGTAGCATCGTGTTTGTGGAGTGAGACAGAGAATCAGCTGCAGTGGTTCAAATGGGACCTTGCTGTTGCTTCTGTTGCTGTTGCTGCTGCTGTTGCTTCTGTTGCTGTTGCTGCTGCTGTTGCTGTTGCTGCTGCTGTTGCTGCTGCTGCTGCTGCTGCTGCTGCTGCTGTTGCTGCTGGATTCACATGCTGCTTGAATTAGAGTCCTTACTTGAAAGCAGAGCTGCTGTAGATCAGAGCGCAGGTAGACCGGGGTCACTGGGTTGAGATGATTGACTGTTTTGCTTTTGCATATAGTCCAGCCCCATGCACAGTTTAACAGGGCTCACCAAAGATTCATGCTCGCTGCTTGTGTAGTGGTTTAAGGCATTGCACATATTTGTTCGTTACCATCTCTACGTCTTGAGTTTGTCTCCCAGTCTCGACTGTTTGCAGAATGTCTCTACCCCCTCTCTCCCTATTTTTTGCCATATCTTTCCTGTCCAAAAAAGCTTTTGGGCCAGAAAATAAACAGTATTTCTTTTTTAATTGTTTCCCTGAGCCTGTGAAACTTTGATTTGACTTTGACTTTTTTTTTAATCGTATGCAACTTTCCTTTACTGGTCAGATGCATCAACAAAAATACAATAAAGTAAACAAAAGAGCCGTGCACAATTCTGAGAAGCTAATGGTAAATACATTGATCACATTATAGTGTCAAAATACTTCTGAATGAATGCTCCGTTTAGTATTTAGCATCTCCTTACTTAGCTTAGAACAATTTTGCATCAAGGTAACTATATATTTTAGTTTTTACACTTTAAAATGTGTCTATATATCATGTAAGAGCTTTGGTTTCATATAATAATTGTTGTACATTAGAAAGTTGAACTCTGACCGCTGTAAATTGTAAATAAAATGTATGTGCTAGCTACACTGCACCTTTAGCAGCTGGAGTTGGTTAGCGCATTAGCCTTTAGCTCGTCTGTCTCTGCTTTTCACTGAAACGGCCCAGCTGTGAACACTCAGGACAGGACTCTGCTTTTTATCAGTTTGAACACATAATAATAATTTAATGTGGTGCGACCAGGCAAAGTCAATGGCATTTTTAGAGAGTCTTGTTTAATGTGCTAAAGATGTTGTAATTTAGTCTTAACTTATTCCTTATTTAGTCATTCATATCCTGGTTCTGGTTTAGTGCTAGTTCTGGTTTAGTGCTGACAAATTTTAAGACAAAATATGCTAACCAGATCTAGTTTTTACATTATTCTTTTGTTAGTGTATTTATTGACATTTTTGTTTATGGCTTCTAGGAACTTTGAACCAAAAGAACTGGGCTAAGAAGTTCCCGTCCTGCAGTAACGCTCACCAGTCCCCCATCAACATCGAGGAGAGTCTGGCCCAGGTGAAGCTGCAGTATCAGGGTCTGCGCTTTGAAGGATGGGACGCCCTGACCTCCGACACCACCACCATCAAGAACGACGGCAAGACTGGTAAGGAGCATATGAAACGCTTCTAATATCTAAGGAATTACCTTCTTAGGACTTAATAAGGTACGCTCACAGGTTGACATCACAACTAGAATGCCTTTAGTTTTAAATTGAACTATTAGATTGCAGATTTTTTGATCTGTTTTTGATAATATCTCTATGATTGCTGGGCCTATCCACATGAAACAAACACTGGCCAAAAAGTTGAATGTCCTCTTTTTTAGTATAAATGATCAAAAGTGAAGATGTTTTTTCACAGTGGCTTCAGAAAGTGGTTACTCAACTTGAAAAACATGATTGTTGTCAGTGGGACTTTAAGCCATAAGAATATGATAAATGTGTGGATCCAATCCACAGACTATATATACAGTACAACTGTGGGGTAGCCATACTGTTTGGATCCAGCACATCATGGCTAAGCAGCAACTAATTTGGAACCAATAGTAGTACCAGGATCATGTAGAGCATTTTAAACCAAATATTTTAAGTCCGAATGACAACCCTGACAGCAGCAGTTACAGAGAAAGAGATGCAGATGTTTCAATAGAATGTGAATGAGAGCCAGACTCAAAGGAGCCAATTCGGTCAATGTTGTCATTACAAAGCATATTAAAATATAGATTTAAAATATAATTTGGAAAAACAAAAATACCTTAATCTTTCCAAAAGCAAAAAAAATACTCCAAAAATATCTTCACTTTTTAGTATGTAGTGAGGTAAACTCTTGTTACTGCTGAAGTATTGGAAATTCATTACTTTTCATAGATTAAACTGGTAACACATAATAACTACACCACCTGAATTAGTCTTAATAAAGCATGAACAAAATAATTCCTAATAAACCATTTGTTCATAATGAGTTAATTATTCATAAATCTTTCCTTTGTTAAAGCTATTAAAAGGGTAGTTATTATAAAATGTTATCACGAAACCACATATTTCTTTTCTTTTCTATTCTATTTTCAATTCAGAGTGGCATGTTCTTTGTCTTTACTTGCAGATTCTTTCGTGAGTAATAAATGAGGTCTTCTCTTGTACCGCCCTGTCCCACTAAAGCAGATACAGTTACAAGCCTGACAAAAAGAACAGCTCTTTTCTATATTTACTTGGAGTGGTGTGACACAGTGAACTACAGTGTGCATTGAAGACTATTCTTAGTGAAACTGTAGACAAGAATCCACCTCTTTTCTCCAAAACGCTCCAAAACGCTCCGCTCTTCCACTTTTTTGGCACCGGGAATAAGAGGAGCAGTGTTGTAGTAGTTGTCCAAATGCCAGCTCCTTCCCATGCTTTTATTGATAGAGACGTTCAGCGGACAATTTGAAGTCAATTCAAACCGACAAGACGTAAAAACCTGTTACTATTGTTGAACGAATGGGTCGAGTCGAGAGGTTCTCAATATGTGGGAAGAGGACATAGGTTTGTTGTATTCTTTTTTGCAGTTTAGATTCTGTTGCTGTTTTAAAGTGCTAGATTGAGCGTAGTTTTGTCACAATCAAAACATTTCAAACTCAAACATTTCGATGCTAAAGAAAAGGCTACACAGCATAAGAATTAAAAACATTCTTTTTAACACAAAATTATATAGCACTTTCTTTAATATTGCCATCTGATCTTATACTAGTTCTAATAGAGCCTTTAAAATACCCGAATGTTCAAAATTCCAGAGTGGATGTGACTGGAGGCAAAAGTGAAGTAAACACACATAACACATTTTCAGTGATTAACTGAAATAGAAATGCTAATTTTTGTATTTTTTAACTTAAATCAAAGTTTAATATGTCAATGAGCTTACTTCTCTATTAAAAACTAGTAAAATAATACTATTTGACTCTCTAATGTACTCTAAAAACAGTCGTATTTGTGTTGAATTATTTAGTGGATACAGTGAAGAACTAATATGGATCAGGTCTAATCTAAAAATCCAGATTTTGCCTTCATCAAAAAAGTCACATTGTTACCTCCTATTTTCTAAACAAATAAGTTAAAATGCATTTGTTAATGTTTTAAATGAACACACAGCAAAGTGGTTTTCATTGCCTAAAACCTTGATTTTTCACATTTTAGGATTTATAACTCTAACTTGTCCATTGAAATTCCTTTATGTCAACTTTACTTTTGCCTCCATTTCAGAATATAGAATGTTTAGTTTTTCATCACATTTTTATAATAGTTTTACTAGTTTAGTACTACTTTAGCATCTGGATAGTGATACTTTTGACAACCGTAGTTCAGACATGGTGTAGACCTGGGTTGGTTCTACTTTTGACCTCAAGTTCTGGTTTAGACCTGGTTTAACACGTATTATAAGTCCTGGTTTTGTCTTCTTGGTTTAGTCATTAAGTCCTGGTTTGGTTCTGCGGTAGATATTGAACATTCACACTTATTATTTTGGTCCTAAATTGAGCCCATTTTAGTCCAGATGTGGACTTGGTTTGGTCCTGTGCTAGTCCTTGTTTAGACCTGATCTAGTCCAGGTTTACTTTGGGGGTTTTTACTGGTTTAGTTACAATTTTGATGTGGTGAATGTGCAAGTGTGAACACACCCTAAGTCCCTGTTTTTAAGACCTGTTTTAGTTCAAGTCTAGCAGTAGTCCACAGAGTACAGAGTGTATTTTTGTGGAAAGTATGTGATGGATTCACTGTTTGAAAAGGTGCAAACAAACCTGTCAACACGGGTCAATTAAGGACATGTCCAGTCAGGGTTTGTCATCCTTCAGGAAATGAGACGTCAACACTGCCTTTAAAATGTGAGTCAAAACCGGGCTGATGAAACTACACTGAGAATTACATTTATAATTATTTTATTTTCATATTTCAGTTGCACTTGTAAACAAATACATTTACTTATATATATAGTAACTCAAATTGGACTTTTTTTTTCAAGGCACACTTGCAATCCTTAAGGCAACAAGCTGTTCCCTGGCACAGTG
>CM033628.1:31816391-32007155 GCA_019453435.1 Rhinogobius similis | reverse complement strand
AACTTTGAACCAAAGAACTGGGCTAAGAAGTTCCCGTCCTGCAGTAACGCTCACCAGTCCCCCATCAACATCGAGGAGAGTCTGACCCAGGTGAAGCTGCAGTATCAGGGTCTGCGCTTTGAAGGATGGGACGCCCTGACCTCCGACACCACCACCATCAAGAACGACGGCAAGACTGGTAAGGAGCATATGAAACGCTTCTAATATCTGAGGACATTATCTAAGGAATTACCTTCTAAGTTACGCTCACAGGTTGACATCATAACTAGAATGCTTTTAGTTTTAAATTTAACTATTAGATTTCAGATTTGTTGATTTGTTTTTGTTAATATCTCTATGATTGCTGGGCCTATCCACATGAAACAAACACTGGCTAAAAAGTTGAATGTCTTCTCTTTTAGTATAAATGATCAAAAGAAGATGTCTTTTCACAGTGGCTTCAGAAAGTGGTTACTCAACTTGAAAAACATGATTGTTGTCAGTGGGACTTTAAGCCATAAGAATATGATAAATGTGTGGATCCAATCCACAGACTATATATACAGTACAACTGTGGGGTAGCCATACTGTTTGGATCCAGCACATCATGGCTAAGCAGCAACTAATTTGGAACCAATAGTAGTACCAGGATCATGTAGAGCATTTTAAACCAAATATTTTAAGTCCGAATGACAACCCTGACAGCAGCAGTTACAGAGAAAGAGATGCAGATGTTTCAATAGAATGTGAATGAGAGCCAGACTCAAAGGAGCCAATTCGGTCAATGTTGTCATTACAAAGCATGTAGAAGATTTAAAATATAATTTGGAAAAACAAAAGTACCTTAATCTTTCCAAAAGCAAAAAAATACTCCAAAAATATCTTAACTTTTTAGTATGTAGTGAGGTAAACTCTTGTTACTGCTGAAGTATTGGAAATTCATTACTTTTCATAGAATAAACTGGTAACACATAATAACTACACCACCTGAATTAGTCTTAATAAAGCATGAACAAAATAATTCCTAATAAACCATTTGTTCATAATGAGTTAATTATTCATAAATCTTTCCTTTGTTAAAGCTATTAAAAGGGTAGTTATTATAAAATGTTATCATGAAACCACATATTTCTTTTCTTTTCTATTCTATTTTCAATTCAGAGTGGCATGTTCTTTGTCTTTACTTGCAGATTCTTTCGTGAGTAATAAATGAGGTCTTCTCTTGTACCGCCCTGTCCCACTAAAGCAGATACAGTTACAAGCCTGACAAAAAGAACAGCTCTTTTCTATATTTACTTGGAGTGGTGTGACACAGTGAACTACAGTGTGCATTGAAGACTATTCTTAGTGAAACTGTAGACAAGAATCCACCTCTTTTCTCCAAAACGCTCCAAAACGCTCCGCTCTTCCACTTTTTTGGCACCGGGAATAAGAGGAGCAGTGTTGTAGTAGTTGTCCAAATGCCAGCTCCTTCCCATGCTTTTATTGATAGAGACGTTCAGCGGACAATTTGAAGTCAATTCAAACCCGACAAGGCGTAAAAACCTGTTACTATTGTTGAAGCAGAATGGGTCGAGTCGAGAGGTTCTCAATATGTGGGAAGAGGACATAGGTTTATTGTATTCTTTTTTGCAGTTTAGATTCTGTTGCTGTTTTAAAGTGCTAAATTGAGCGTAGTTTTGTCACAATCAAAACATTTCAAACTCAAACATTTCGATGCTAAAGAAAAGGCTACACAGCATAAGAATTAAAAACATTCTTTTTAACACAAAATTATATAGCACTTTCTTTAATATTGCCATCTGATCTTATACTAGTTCTAATAGAGCCTTTAAAATACCCGAATGTTCAAAATTCCAGAGTGGATGTGACTGGAGGCAAAAAGTGAAGTAAACACACATAACACATTTTCAGTGATTAACTGAAATAGAAATGCTAATTTCTGTATTTTTTTACTTAAATCAAAGTTTAATATGTCAATGAGCTTACTTCTCTATTAAAAACTAGTAAAATAATACTATTTGACTCTCTAATGTACTCTAAAAACAGTCGTATTTGTGTTGAATTATTTAGTGGATACAGTGAAGAACTAATATGGATCAGGTCTAATCTAAAAATCCAGATTTTGCCTTCATCAAAAAAGTCACATTGTTACCTCCTATTTTCTAAACAAATAAGTTAAAAATGCATTTGTTAATGTTTTTAAATGAACACACAGCAAAGTGGTTTTCATTGCCTAAAACCTTGATTTTTCACATTTTAGGAGTTTATAACTCCTAACTTGTCCATTGAAATTCCTTTATGTCAACTTTACTTTTGCCTCCATTTCAGAATATAGAATGTTTAGTTTTTCATCACATTTTTATAATAGTTTTACTAGTTTAGTACTACTTTAGTATCTGGATATTGATACTTTTGACAACCGTAGTTCAGACATGGTGTAGACCTGGGTTGGTTCTACTTTAGACCTCAAGTTCTGGTTTAGACCTGGTTTAACACGTATTATAAGTCCTGGTTTTGTCTTCTTGGTTTAGTCATTAAGTCCTGGTTTGGTTCTGCGGTAGATATTGAACATTCACACTTATTATTTTGGTCCTAAATTGAGCCCATTTTAGTCCAGATGTGGACTTGGTTTGGTCCTGTGCTAGTCCTTGTTTAGACCTGATCTAGTCCAGGTTTACTTTGGGGGTTTTTACTGGTTTAGTTACAATTTTGATGTGGTGAATGTGCAAGTGTGAACACACCCTAAGTCCCTGTTTTTAAGACCTGTTTTAGTTCAAGTCTAGCAGTAGTCCACAGAGTACAGAGTGTATTTCTGTGGAAAGTATGTGATGGATTCACTGTTTGAAAAGGTGCAAACAAACCTGTCAACACGGGTCAATTAAGGACATGTCCAGTCGGGGTTTGTCATCCTTCAGGAAATGAGACTTCAACACTGCCTTTAAAATGTGAGTCAAAACCGGGCTGATGAAACTACACTGAGAATTACATTTATAATTATTTTATTTTCATATTTCAGTTACACTTGTAAACAAATACATTTACTTATATATATAGTAACTCAAATTGGACTTTTTTTTTTCAAGGCACACTTGCAATCCTTAAGGCACAGCGTTCCCTGGCACAGTGACTGAAAATCAATGAAAAAAACAATTTTAAAAATGGCAAAAAAGAATACATTTAAAATAAACTAGCCGTGTAATTGTTCAAAATTGTCTTTTTTTGTGCATAACTTTAACCGAAACCTAGACAATTACTGGCACATTTCAGCACATTTCAGCACATTATGAATTACAAACATACCATTCAATTATTATCATGGGAAAGCATAAAACACACTACGCCTTTAATTTGCTCTCCCACCTTGTACCCATATCCCTTTCCTTTTTGAAACCCTTGGCGTACACGCACAGCATATAGTGAAGATGAAAGCCTTGAAGGTCGCTCCACCTGAAACAAACCATCAAAGCGGGTCCAGAGGCGGAGGAGCTTTTGTTTGAGACGCCAACAAAAAGATGGCCCCTTTGCACACACAGGACGCCGGTGTTCACTAGTCCATTGTCCGCGCGGCCCATAAGAGCGTTTGTGGAGTGTATTGTTCAGTGCGTTACACCTCCTGTGGCATCGTCCATCTCTGTCACTCACCTTTCATGTGGCTTCAAAGCTCCACAACACACAGGGAAACTATAGGGTTAGACTATGCCGTGTGTGGCGGATAATGAACAGCCAAGATCTTTTACTGAGGAGTGCATATGGTCTAAAACAGGACCAACTCTATTTTTAAAACTAGGACTAGGCGTTGTCGTCGTCATCAGAGGTCAGAACTCAGGCTTCGGAGAGACGTTTTGTCCAAGTTTCTGTGTTTCAGTAAGAAAAACTAGAAGCAGTTTATGTACTGTACTGTAACAACTCAAATCAAATTAAAAAACCAAGAAGGTGCTCAGATCAACCAAAAACAATGATCCAATCAAGTTTATTACCAGTATTACATTTGTGAGTTCAGTTCAGTTCGTTTATTTGAACAGTTTGTCACAAAATTCATACAGATTTGCAACAGATGGAAAAATATAATACAAAACTCAAAAGGAGTATGCAGAAGTACAAATATGAATTATGAATGATTACCCTCATATCATATTCACATTGTTGGCAAGTGACAAAAAGCCATGCATATTGATAATGATACATAAGGTAGACATTATCAACATTTGCATAACAGCACATTTATAACTGCAGCAGCTCAACGGCAGCACGAGAACAGATTCACAAACAGCGGGTGAACAGTACAGAGCAACTAAAGGAAAAAATAACAAGTACTATCAATATTTTAAACGTTGGATGTGTAACTCAGATAAACTCGGGGTTCTGAAATGTAGGAATTCCAAGATGCAAGTCTAGAGTGTGAAATTACAAGTCGGGACTCGGAAGCATAAGGTCAGCCCCAGAACAAAACCAACACTTTATGATGATACATATTAAAGTCAACTTTAATGAGCTTCTGATCATGTTATAACAGTCTTCCCTCATCATTAACGTACTCAGAGTTTTATTTTGATTGATTCATGCATGTTTGAGTAATCATGTATTGTCCTGCATTTGAAAGTGCTCAGAATATTTCAGCTTTTACTTCTACCCCCTATCTCCGCCCACTGCTCTGTACCTACCTGTGATTATTCAAATAATTCAGACTCTGAGTCAAATTTTTAGAGTTTAAAAATGTCACAGTCATTTTTCAATAATAAAGGGCAATCAGCTGCTTGTTACATTGAAATACCACAATGAAGAAGAGGGATGTAATGGACCAAACGTAAAAGGCAGGGACAACAGGTGTAAAAAATCAAGTTAATTTAATTAAGTCAAAAAAAAATATGAATTTAACAAAGGCTCCAAAAATAAGCAAAGCAATATAAACAACATTTGGGCCCAACTGAAGTCAACTAAACCATAACTATAACAGAACAAAGAAAAACCCAGACCAACAGAGACCGCCTCAAACAAGGAGGGGAGTTTAAATACAAAAAGGACTAACCCAAAATGAACACACGGGGGAGACCGCGCACCAAAGACAAACCATAACTGCAAACTTTACCAAAGAAACAATAAGGCAAATTACAATAACTAAATAGAATTAAATAAGTGAATAACAAAACTCATTTTAAACCAAACTAAACTAGATTATTTGAAAATAATAAAACAGTGCGCTTCCTCCTCCCCCACTGCCACGGTCCATGTGGGCTCATCCAGCCTCTTTGTCTGGTCCTCTGATCTGGCAACTCCAAAGAAACAAGTGTAAGTAATAATTCAGACAAATATTAACTAATAAGTGTGCACCCAAATTAGAAAATATGTGTCTAAATAAAATATATTAAACTGTGCATAATGTGTTTGTGTAATATAAATGAAATGTAAAGTGATTAAAGAAAAATACTAACACTGTGGAGTGGTGGCAGAGGGATCCACCACACACTCCCCTCCTCTGAAGGCTCGCTGGCACAGCGAGACAGGTAGTCAGCAGTGACGTTCTGCTTGCCCGGGATGTGTTGCACTTCAAACTTGTAGGGTTGCATAGCCAGGTACCAGCGAGTGATTCGGCTGTTGGTGTCTTTCATCCTCTCCAGCCACTTTAGTGCTTTGTGGTCAGTTTCCAGCACAAACTGTCTTCCTAGGAGGTAGTAGCGGAGTGAATCCAGGGCCCACCTGATTGCAAGGCATTCCTTCTCAATGGTAGAATAGCGGGTTTCTCTAGGGAAGAGTTTCCGGCTGATGAATGCAATGGGATGGCGGTCATGTGGGGGCCCCTGAAGCAGCACAGCACCAAGACCCTTTTCTGAAGCATCTGTCTGAAGGATGAACTCCTCCTGGAAGTCCGGGCAGTGGAGCACTGGGTCTCTGCTCAGAGCCTGCTGTATATCTTGATATGCCTCCCTGGATTCTTCAGACCACACCAGTTTGTTTGGGCCTTTGAGGCTGGTCATGTCTGTGAGCAGAGAAGCTCTTGCAGAGTAGTTAGGAATAAATCTGTGGTACCAACCTGACATTCCCAGGAAGGACCGTAGTTGAGTTCTTGTCTGTGGGAGGGGACAGGATGCGATGGCCTCCACTTTCTGGATTTGTGGCTTCACCAATCCTCCTCCGATAACAAACCCCAGATATTCAGTTTCCTTCTTGGCAATAGCACACTTTGCAGGATTCACTGTTAAACCTGCATTCTGAAGACACTCAAAGACAACTTTTAAATGTTGAAGATGCTCTTCCCAGCTGTTACTGTAAACAATGATATCATCCAGATATGCTGCTGCGAAGTGTGAGAGTCCATTGAGCACCTTATCCATTAATCGTTGAAATGTGGCAGGGGCACCGTGAAGTCCAAATGGCATCACCCGGAACTGGTAAAGGCCCCATGGTGTCCTGAAGGCGGTTAGCTCTCTTGACCTGGAAGAGAGTGGAACCTGCCAATAGCCCTTTGAAAGGTCAATGGTGGTGAGATATTGTGCTTTCGAGTTTCTCAATCAGATCATCGATGCGAGGTGTAGGGTATGAGTCAAACTTTGATATTGAGTTGAGGTAGCGAAAGTCAATGCAAAACCTAATTGTGCTATCCTTTTTGGGGACAAGCACAATTGGATTGCACCACTCACTCTGGGACACCTCAATAATGCCAAGAGATAGCATTAGTTCAATTTCTCTTTTCAGGGGTTCAAGGAGTCTCTCTGGGATGCGATAACTCATTCGTTTTACAGCTGCATCTTCTTTCAAGGCAATATCATGTGTTATTACCGTGGTATAGCCTGGGTTTTCCTGAAATACCTCTGCTGAACAGATACTCCTCACCTCAGACCTCTGTTTCTCTGTCAGATGATCTAAACTGGGTGCTGAAGCAGAGGGGACCGGCAGATATTGCTCCTCCAGCTCCTCGTCCTCCGCACTCCTGATGTAAAATGAGGTTTGTTGGTCTTCTGGTCTTGAGACCCATTCTTTGAGTAGGTTTACATGGAGAACCCTTGTCGAGCGGCTTTGACCTGGAACAGAAATTCTGTAGGTTGTTGGTCCCAATTTCTGCATTACCTCATAGGGGCCCTGCCACTTGGCCAGTAGCTTGCTATCCTCCGATGGCAGCATTACCAGGACTTTCTGACCAGGCACAAACCCCCGCTCTCTGGATGCAGTGTCATACCAGGTCTTTTGTTTGTGTTGGGAGGTCTTCATGTGCTCTTGGGCCAAGGCAGTCATCCTCTCCAACCTCTCTCGCATCTGGAGCACATAGGACACAACATTCACAGGTTCTTTGTTAGTTTTCCCCCCCTCCCACAGTTCCTTTAGCACTGTCAGGGGTCCCCTTACTTCATGACCAAACAGCAGTTCAAATGGGGAAAACCCAGTGGAGGATTGGGGAACCTCTCTATATGCAAACAGAATGTAAGGGAGCCATTGGTCCCAGTCTGAGCCAGTTTCATTAATGAACTTGCGTAGCATTTGTTTTAGCGTTTGATTAAACCTTTCAGTTAGTCCATCTGTTTGTGGATGATAAGGTGTTGTTCTCAGTCCTTTGATACCCAGGAGCTGGTACACATCTTTGAGCAGTTTTGACATGAAATTTGTACCCTGATCAGTGAGGATCTCCTGAGGAAACCAACTCTTGAAAGAACTGCACTAGACAAAGGCTACAGTCTTTGCTTTAACAGATTTTAGGGAAAACTTCTGGATACTTAGTCGCGTAGTCTGTCAGTACTAGCATGAAGCGGTTACCCGATTTGCTTTCTACAGGTCCCACAATATCCATGCCTAGCCGCTGAAACGGCGTACTCACTATTGGCAGTGGTTGGAGGGGAGCTTTATTGGGGAGTCTGGATGATGTTTTCTGACACACTGGACAGCTCCTGCAAAACTGTTCCACATCTTTACGCATGCCAGGCCAGAAAAAACTGCGTTCTATGCGGGCAAAGGTTTTATGCTTCCCCAAGTGGCCGGCCCAGGGAATAGAATGGCCCAATTTTAGAACTGTTTCCCCTGACTGACTTTGGCAGAACAAGCTGTTTTGTTGACCCTTGCTCTCTGTAAAGAATGTCATTTTGAAGGCAGAAATTGTTCTTCTTAAGTTTTGCATCTTCAAAGTACTTTGTTAGATTTAAATCCTGGTGCTGCAGCTCTATAATATTACCAGGGATTTTGAAATCTTGCCGTAGCTCAGGCTCTGAAGTGTCAGGTGGTGTCACAACTGTCCCTTGGAACTTCTCCATCCTCCGCTGACGTCTGGATTTGCGCCCTTTTGTACTTTGCTCTGTGGGAAACTCAACATTGTAGAAAGGCAGAGTGCTAAGGTCTGAGAGAATTTCGTCTGATTGCTTTGCCTGGGCCAGTGGCGCTACACTGCAGAGTTGAGGAG
Source organism: Rhinogobius similis (assembly GCA_019453435.1). Taxonomy (NCBI): domain Eukaryota; kingdom Metazoa; phylum Chordata; class Actinopteri; order Gobiiformes; family Gobiidae; genus Rhinogobius; species Rhinogobius similis. Next base: position 31,998,793 of record CM033628.1, on the reverse strand, counting down.
ACTGCAGCAGGTCAATTAACACAGGTAAATCGCTGCCCAAAATGACTGGGAATGGCAGATTATCCACTACACCAACATTTAGCAGGTAAGTCTGTCCATTTGCCATGATATAGACATCAGCTGTAGGATATTTCTTCTCATCCCCGTGGACACAACAGATTGGAACGGTCTCACTGGTGCAAACAGACTGAGGTGAAATATACCTGCGATGGACCAGAGTCTGAAGTACTCCCTGTGTCAATCAGTGCCTTAAGAGCATGGCCATTGAGCTCCACTGGCGTCTCCTTTAATGCCTGCTTCACTTCTGCCTTGTGCAGTTCTTCCCTGGGCACAAAACACATCTGGGACAATTTAACAGGATTTTGCGGACACATCGGTTTGGTGTGCCCCTCTTGTCCCACACAAATAGCAAATTGGCTTCCTATAAAATTTTACAGGATGTGATGTAGCAGATTTTCCCTTACAGGGGGCTTACCCACTCTTGAAAGCTGTTGGACTGGAGGTTGGCGAGGAGGTTGATAGCGGTCATCCTTCCAGCTTGTGTTAGCCCAGGACTGGCCTTTCCTCCTAGCAGCCACAAACACATCAGCCAAACCAGCTGCCTCCTCTGCAGTCTTTGGGTCATGCTCCTTGATCCACACCTGCAGTTCTGGTGATAGCATCCTTAAATACTGCTCGAGAATAAGGATTTCATTAATTTGGTCAACTGTTTTATCTCTTGGTTGCACCCATTTACCATACAGCTCTTTCAATCTTATGTACAACTCTTTGGGGGTTTCTTGGGCTCCACATGGAAGAAGCGAAATCGTTGCCTATAGGTTTCAGTATTAATGTCATACTTTTGTAAAATTGCCAAACTTGACATTATCATAGTTCATAGACAAATCAACATCCATGTGAACAAAGGCACTTCTAGCTTTGCCTGTTAATAATGGTATTAGGTGGAAAGCCCAATCAGTCTTTGGCCATCTACAGGCAATAGCAATTCTTTCAAAAGTAATGAGAAAGTGTTCAATATCATCATCTTCACTTAGTTTTGTAGCTTGGGTGCATTAGAAAAGTGTGAAGGAGCATGGACATGGTCACCTTGACTGTCAGAAGGCTCAGGCTCCTGTAATGCTGTAGGCCTCAGTCTAGGTGTTTCAGCTCGAGCCTCCATCTTAAGCATGCTGAACTGTTGTTGAAGCTCCTTAAATCTTTGTTCTTGTTTAACAACTTCTTTGTCCCAGTAGGCATCTTTAGCTTTTTGTTGACCTATATGGAATCGCAGAAGCTCAGCTAATTCGGCTAATGTAGGCTCACCGTGCTCGGTTCTGTGTCAAACTCTCCACCAACAGCTCCATCCTCCTGATCACTGCCATTTAGCACTTCACTCCTTGCACCTGGTTCCCGGCTGACTGCTGGCCTTGTCCGTCCTCTTCCTCTTACTGGCATTTTTTTTTTTTTTTTCAAAATCAGAGGTTGGTAGTGCAAAAATAGTCAAAATAAGAAAATACACCAGTGTCCTTTACTGAATGGTCCCACCACTGCCACCAACTGTAATGGACCAAACGTAAAGGCAGGGACAACAGGTGTAAAAAATCAAGTTAATTTAATTAAGTCAAAAAAATATGAATTTAACAAAGGCTCCAAAAATAAGCAAAGCAATATAAACAACATTTGGGCCCAACTGAAGTAAACTAAACCATAACTATAACAGAACAAAGAAAAACCCAGACCAACAGAGACACGCCTCAAACAAGGAGGGAGTTTAAATACAAAAAGGACTAACCCAAAATGAACACGGGGAGACCGCACCAAAGACAAACCATAACTGCAAACTTTACCAAAGAAACAATAAGGCAAATTACAATAACTAAATAGAATTAAATAAGTGAATAACAAAACTCATTTTAAACCAAACTAAACTAGATTATTTGAAAATAATAAAACAGTGCGCTTCCTCCTCCCCCACTGCCACGGTCCATGTGGGCTCATCCAGCCTCTTTGTCTGGTCCTCTGATCTGGCAACTCCAAAGAAACAAGTGTAAGTAATAATTCAGACAAATATTAACTAATAAGTGTGCACCCAAATTAGAAAATATGTGTCTAAATAAAATATATTAAACTGTGCATAATGTGTTGTGTAATATAAATGAAATGTAAAGTGATTAAAGAAAAATACTAACACTGTGGAGTGGTGGCAGAGGGATCCACCACAAGGGATCAGTTCTGCAGTTTGAACATTTGCCAATTTTACCTTTTCAATTATTAAGCCATTTAGATCATTATTGAGTTCTGCAATTAACAACATTTTAAATCATGATGTACATATATATAGGCTTTATAATAAATGCCTGATAAATTGCGTTAATATTTCTTCTTTCAAGACTTTAAGGAGAATAAAACATTAGAACGAAGCCAAGAATAATAGTGTACTTCAATGTATTTTCTTCAATTTATCAGTAAAAAGCACGAAAAACCACATTTCAAATTGACTAAATAAGGTTATTTAGTTTTGGTTAAGTATTTCCAGGAGCACTCCCCAGATTACCACATTTCCTACATTTATTTTATTTTATTTTTTAGCCTAAGCAGAAAACATCTCCGCAGAGACAAGCAGGGGGTGGACTCTCCATCAGTAAACTGCATCTTGAATTTGCCAACGTGACTAAAAGACTCAGCAGTGGTGCCTGTTCTTTTTTTTTTTTTCTTTTTTTTTGTAACTTAATTTTTTATTAATTTTCAACATCATAACATTAGTACAACAAATGCAGTTCAAACGGCAAGGAATGACATCATACTTAATATCAGCACATGGCAATGGGATGAGAGTACAATTGGCATTTACATTTGTTAAACAGAGCAGAAACAACAATCAATTAAACAACCTTATAATAGACAGACCATTTAGACCACCTTGAATAATAAAGCTCTGCTTGTAACCTTAACATAAATGTTAGTCTTTCCATTTTATGCGTTTCCTCAATTAAAATCAACCAATCTTTAATTTCAGGTGGGCGTGACTGAAGCCAATTTCTTGTAATTACTTTTTTAGCACAAGCACATAGAATTTTGAATAGATATTTTACATTATTTGGCAGATCAGAAGGTACGTCTCCCATGTAAAGAGTCATCATGTTTTGAGTTATATTAGTACCAATTATTTGCTCAATAGTTGAACCAACATCTAACCAGAATTGTTTTAATCTTATACATGACCAAAAAATGTGGGTATGGTGAGCTTCGCTTTCTCCACAACCTCTCCAACATGTAGAGTTGTTCGTATTCCAACTTTAGTGGTGCCTGTTCTTGAGACACAGAGTGAACATGCAAACTCCACACAAGAATTGAACCCCAGACGTTTTTGTTGTGAGGTATTAGTGCTAAACAATATGCCATGCCACCCAACCGCATTAAGTCTGATACAGTATCCCTTAATCAATCAAACTACTTGTTTGCTTTCATTTATCATAATAACGTTGACTTCTTCTCGTTCTTTTTCTATTCCTCTTGGTCTGTTTTGGACACAGATTCTCATTATTTACTTTTCCAGTTTTTAATCCATTGTTACTGTTTGTGCCTTTATTTCAGTGGCTGTGAACATAGACGGGGACTTTCACGTGAGCGGTGGCGGTCTTCAGGCCACCTTCAAAGTGGGACGCATCACCTTCCACTGGGGGCGCTGTAACGCTACGTCAGACGGCTCCGAACACAGCCTGAACGGGGTTAAATATCCTTTAGAGGTACTTACTGTTTCCTCATTTCATCATTCTCATGGGATCGATTCCCGGGCCAGACCAACACCACATGATCTCTCTAGGAGGAGTCTGCATGTCCCTCACACTCACTAGGATAGGCTCCTGTCACCGACGACCCCTAATGGGAACAAGCAGCAGGAGATGAATGGATAGTCTGGTTTAAAGACTTTTACTGTTATATTTTATAACATTTGTTTATTTATAGGGAGTCTATGACATACACTCAGCATTTTTGATAAAGGCAATATCCAAATTGTTTGTTTTTAGTGGACAAATACTGAAATGTTGTCCCCAGTAGTTTTTTTTTAAAGTTTATCTTTTATCTTTCAACTACAGATATATTACGTACTTAACTACAAACTTTAATTTTTGTGGCATTTGTAAAAGAAAAGCAAAGTAATTGACATTTCTAACTTGGAAAATGAAAAAATTGTGCTTATTTTTGGTATTAGGACTTAAAACCATCAGCACAGAGATCAGATTTCAGTTAATTACAGAAAGTTTTTAATGACCTGCGTCCTTTTTCCTCCAGTTGCCTGCATTCCAGAATTTTGATGACATTGTATTTAAAGGGTCTGTACATTGGCATTGTTTTGAGTTCTAAATCATGAAATGCCAAAGTGCTCCAGAGCATGTTTAAAGACCAATAATATTACAATTAATCCAAAATATACTGTATGTCCTGTCAATACGTGCACATTTCTGCTTTGATTTCTCCAGCTGTAAGGTACGTTCAAATCCAATCATGCTAGGCTTTCACTTTTCATCTAACAGCTTCTGTGCAGCCTCATGAAAACCACACACTAAGTCTCTCCCATGTAACTTCAAAACATGTAATACAGATATTGGCCACGCTCCATCTTTGTGCAGTCTGGATCTGATAACGCTAATCTTTGTTCCTGCTCTCTCTCCCTCAGATGCAGATTTACTGTTTTGACCCGGCCCGTTTTGACTCGCTGGACGAAGCCGTTAAAGCGGGAGGCAGGATCACAGCTCTGGCCGTGCTTTTCGAGGTGTGTGCGCCTTTCATGTGTGTGTCTGTGGCCAAGTCTGGTCTATTATCGCTCTGTATCTGTGTTTGAGTGTTTTACAGGCAGACGATCATGTTTCCTGATAAGACCGGGATCACTTACGGCCTGTGGAGAGTCCTGGAAACTAGAGCGTGGTTATAACGTGGAGAGATAGTTTACAGTACAGTTCAGTGGAGGAGCAAGGATTAGTTACAGTCGTCTGATGGTTTTAGAAGGCTCGAGATACTGCCTGTATAATTTGATTTAGGTTTAGGATTAGATTAGACACAGTGGTTACCAAATAGTGGGAAGGGATCATAAATGTATCGTCTAGGAGTTTATCTTATAAAAGAAAAGAGCACACGCAAGAGAACACTTATTAGAGTGTAAGCATTAGCAGTATTCGTCGAGTTTATTATAGAGCACATTTCATCAGCTTTTTTTTTTTTTTTAATTCTTTAAAAGAAATTTGCATTCTTACAGTGAGCGGGCTTGCATCTCCACAAACCTGACTCTTACTGGCTCTTACTGGATTATGTCATAAGGATTATTATGATTATAATGTCAATATTGCACTATAATGTCAATATTGCACTATAATAACAAAAGTATCACAAATCAGATACTAAAGGCTAATAACATGAAAAATGCATATTTTTCCTTTAATAATAAAGTGGGGTAACACTTTATAATAACTACATGTATTCCTGCCTTAATAAAGCATGAACAAAGGCTTAATTCATTGTTATCAAATAGTTTGTTAAGAATGATTCAGGGTTAGTAACTATTTAACTAATATTCCAACCCTAATTCCTAACCCCAACCCTAACATTAATCAAGTATTTACTAATCCTGAATCATGCTTAATAAACTGTTCATGATGAATTATTAATTCTTTGTTAATGCTTTGTTAAGGCAAAATAAGGTGTAGGTGTTATTATAAAGTGGTACATAAAGTGTTTTAATTTTAATTTTTACATAAAGTGTTTTAATTTTCACAAACACGGAAGAGCTGTAAGCAGTGCTAGGATTGATTGACGGTTCAACTGTTTCACTTTGCCGTCTGAAAAAAAGTTGTTCTAAAACCATGTGTGCGCCCAGGAATGTATGCATGTTAATATGAACATTGGGCTTAAAGGGCCTGTACCTGATTTTGAACCGTCGGACAGGAACTTGTTTTTGTTTCAACTTTTAGCTCCGCCCACATAGTCCTTTCTTTCACTCAATATCGCACCATAACTCAGAAACGAGTCTTATGCACTTGTTTCCATCTAGTTCCTGTAACTCTAACCTTACAATTTAATAACTTTAACCTTACAATTAGCCTTTGTCTCTTTTGAAACTGCACCATGACAGAGATAGCACATGTCTGGGATAGTGTCAAGCAGTTATTTTTCCCATGATTCGTAGTGTACAATATGGATTGATTGGCCTGATCGGCCGAAAAGAGGTGACCCTGGCAAATACTTCTGCAGTAGTTCTTTCCTAACAAAGTACATTTATAATGTAGACAGATTATACATTACAACCCAATGTCTTTCCATCAAGTTGCTTCTATCAAACAATGTGTGATGTGAAGAGAATTTATCTTAACTAGAATAAATAAAAATCAAGTACAGGGCCTTTAAAGGGTTTGTGAGAGGAGGTTAGAAAGATTTAAATACATGCTTCCTCCTTTTGTGGTTGAAATATACATGTTTCAGGGGCTAATCCAACTAATATAATATAAAAATACCTCAAAGAATGGACATTTTGATCATTAAATGCTTTGCAGCTTCATGTAGCTTGTCAGATGCAGCTCCAAGCATGAACGAAACACAAGTTCCCCATGACCCAAATTCTGATTCAACAAATTCTGATTTTAGACGCACACTGCAGATATTTTAATGATAGATTTTTGCCAAAGATGAAACACACAACCTGCTGCTTTGAATCAATCAAAAATGTCGATTTCTTTTAGACTGTAGCTCTATTTGTGATACTTTTGACTTGACTTACATTACTAAGCTTCAGATTTTTCATGCTAGGAGCCAGGGTCAACCATGTGCATATCTCATTTTTTGGTTTTCTACTAAGTTTAGTCATGTTGCCTTGGGGTGTAGCACAGAGGCCATGTTGGAACAGACTCTGACATGTGTGAGTCTGCAGGCTTTGGGAGCTTTATGAGTGGAGAGCTGGGTGCGATATGGAGCCTAATAAAAACATTGTAGGCATGTTTTTAAATAGACTGAAGTTGTTTTAGATTTTAGAGTCAAAAGAGGACAGAAGTTCATCTTGGAGACCCCACATTATCAAGATGTAGGGGAAGTTTTATGGGACCAGGTCAAAATCCATACGATATTCTGATATTGTCAAGACCTCATCATGGAAAAAGATTACAACTTTCAAATGGCAAATTGTAATAGTTCACATTACGAAAATTAATCATAAGCAACGTTTCCGCTTGTTCACTTTGGTACGGTCCGAAAGTGTCTCCACTGTCGTAAGTGAGCTGTTCCGGTCTATTTAAGCGATCCAAAGGGGGCTGTGAGTGGTCTAGCTTACAAACAGGCCTGGCTCACTTTGATCGGTTTGATCGATAGATGATTGGATAAGACAATGCAGACTCAGGTGAAAACTAAACTACAAAAAGCAGACAGAACGAGAAAATAATAATTTCTCACCAAACGCTGTATTTTCAGTGATTTCTTGAACCGACGGCACTCACATCAAGACCCAAAATATTATATTTCCAGTGCATAATGCATTAAACATTATCCAAACTCAATGGATTTCATAAAGAGACGTTAAACGTGTTGTAGAGGTGCAGTAAAGTTAGATAAGTGCAGAAAAAGCTGACAATAAACAGGTAGTGGTTTCTAGTTTGGCTTTAGCCATGTCTCATAGTTTTGTGAATTGCTGAGACCTGCCTGTTTGTTGTTTAAAAACTATAACTTCAGGTATGATTTGGCTTTTATTTTTTAGGAAAACATGCTCATATAGCAGACCCTGCCTCTGAAACCCAAGCTGGACACTTGTTCAGAGCACAGAAGTTCTCCACTTGTCTTTAAATATATCTGCAGAGTTTTAAGGTCACTTTTTTGTCGAAATTGGTTTGGATTTGAATTGATTTTTGATCTAGTTTTCTCCTTTTCATTTCTGGAAACTGCTTGAAAAGTCAAGGAGATAAAGTCAAATTGCAAAATACATGCTGTAGATGTCCTTAAAATCACAGAATTTTGAGTTGTTTTTTAAAAAATGTTCTCAACTCCCAACTCAACTCTCAACTCGTAAACAGAGTATTTTAAGATTCAAAGATTAATTTTTTTTTGGTACTTTTCTCCAATTTTTCACGCATTTATTTGACATTTTTCAATTTGCTCAGGTTATTTGGTCAAGGACATCATTTCAATGCCCTTTTCTACCCTTCCGTGTGATGAAGTGAGTCAGTTTTTGTGAAAAGCAGGGGTTGTACAACTTCATCAAAAAGTACATCTACAATGGTTTTTGAGTTTATAGATGGGATTCAGTTACGAACTTCAAGACATGAAAATAGTTTGTGTGATCGCTTGCCAATACAGTGCAAATTTTCTAATATACCACATAATGAACCAATGTTCCTCTACATTCAGTAAGTTTTAAACACATGTTAGATAAATTTTCAAAAATTGCATTCATATTTGCAACAAAACCGAAATATGAACTGATTAACCAACTAACACAAGAATGAATTTCAAATCATGTTTGTTGTGGACTAAACTGAGCAGAGTAAGCCATCTTTTCCAAAACGTGAAGATTTTTGTGAAGTTTGATTTGGCAGTGATTGATTCTAACCATTACAAAATATGCCCATTGGGTGTTTATCTGTATCTTCATAGCCCTCATGTGACCTTCGAGTCATTTTGACTCGGCCTTGATTTTATTTTTTATTTCATTATCATGAAACTTTCATGGGAGGTCACATATATCACTCGACAAACAGTTTTAAAATGTAATCAAGTATTTTTTTCTGGTATGAAAAAGTATATTGCTCATTGATCAAAAGTGCATAACTCAAACGAAGAGAGCCCGAGGGTTAAACTTTCACTTGACTTTGCCTGGTGATTGGTTTCACTGCCAGCTCAACCACATGACAACACAGTTTGTTTTTGTTCCCTCATACAGAGACTTGTAATCATATTTGTGGTTTTGTAATGATTCTATATTGTTGTTGTACACGTTTGGGACAAGCCATGACTAGACATAACACAACTCATCTTTGATCCTGTCCCACATTTGTTTTTGAGTATAGGAACAGAGGAACAAGCTCAGTGGAGGTAAATGTTTCATGACATGAGTAGTAGTTGCAATGAATTATTGTGGGAAGCTACACCTTAAATGCATTTGGTAATAAAAAAACTATGGCTTAATTGCTGTTTCCCAGGTTTAACGGTACACTGTGTAACTATGGGGTTACATAGTTGGACCCCATAGCCCTCTGCTTGTCTCCATGGAGATGTTATTGCTTTGCCTGGAATGTTCCACAGTATGGCATTAAACTTAAATATCTTGCATTCATTCCATTACAGATGTGTTTTGCTAATAAAACCACCTGAAAAAACATGCAGTCTTACTGTGAGCGCATGGGCTCGTTGGCTATACTGTTAAACAGTCCATGCAAATCAATAACATCTTCATGGGAACAAAAAATGACAAAGAGCACCTTTAATACTCCACAGCGCTATTCATGGGTTTAAGTTTCCTGTTTACGAGTAAAAATTTAAGGGCTTTTACTCACTCAAAATATTTTATCTTTTGAATGCCATTTTTTTAATTGCCTTTTTTTTTTAAAAGCCATTTTTAATTGCTATGGTAACGGCGCTAGATTTTCATCTCTGAAACCTGAAAAATCTGAAAATCTGAAATCTGAAAGAACTTTTTTTTTTCAATGTTCATTCAATTATTTTTGTTGCTGAGGTGAAACACTTTTGTATCAGTGGGCCCACTCTCACAAATATTCTACAAAGTGCCATTTTAGAGGTGCACAGGAAACATTTGAATGACGAGTGGAAGAACACAAAACAATTCTGGATCAAAGCCATGAAAACAGCCAAATTTTCCAAATCTCCTCTGGGTCTCTGGGTAGAAAGAGCCTGATGCCAACAACCTCATTTAATTGCTAATGGTTTTGAATAAATTTCCTTGTTGCCACCAGAAAAATAAACTGGTGCTCTCCCTTCAAAGAGTATTTTATTATAACAAACTCACTCACAGTTCACTGTTCTCTGTTGACAGACCAGCCCTGAGGACAACATGAACTACGTCCCCATCATTGACGGCATCAACAGTGTCAGCAGATATGGTACACTACTATTACTGCTACTACCACTGCAAAGATTACTACTACTGTGGCAACCTCTACCATTATTACTACCATTACTGCTACTGCCTCATACCTTATTACCACCACTACTGTTACTTACATCACTACTACTGCTACAGCTAGTAAAACCATTACCTCATAGTCCAATTAGGTTTATTAGGTCGACATGTTTTAATACGTTTAGAATTCTTAAAGTCAGTCCTGTATTTTAGTGTCGTACCTTGACAAGAGTGCTGCCAAAACATGTCAATCTACGACACTAAGGTTGGATTATTTGGTCCTAAATTGAGCCCATTTAGTCCTGATGTGGACTGAGTTTTGTCCTGCTCTAGTCCTGGTTTAGTCCTTATCTAGTTCAGGTTTAATTTTTTTGTTTGGTTCTGGTTAAGTCCCAATTTGGATTTGGTGAATGTTTAAGTGTGAACACAGAGGTCTGACCACTAGCACAATCAATACTATCACTATTGTTGGCACCAATAACTACACCTTAATTATCCCAAATGAAGAATGAATAAAGACTATTTCATAATGAACAGATATTTTATTAAGAATGATTCAGGCTTATTAATTACTTGATTATGAAATTAGGATTATGAGTCTGTGTTTAAGTAAGAATCATTCTTAACAAACAATTTATTATAGTCAAATTAAGTTCATGCTTAATTAAGGCTATTAAAGGTATAGTTATAATAAAATGTTACCTTGTCACCATCCACTGGCATAACAGGCACTTTTACTACTTCTAGTGCTTCTACTATCACTATTTCTTGTCACTGTCATTATCTGAACTACAATTTGTCTTTAGTACATGTCTCATCCACCCAGGTAAAACCAGCGAAGTGTCCCCCTTCGTGCTGCGCGGCCTGCTGCCAAACTCCACGGAGAAATACTTCATTTATAATGGCTCACTGACCACGCCCCCCTGCAGCGAGACGGTGGAGTGGATCATCTTCAAAAACACGGTGTCCCTCTCAGATGAACAGGTGAGGCTTGAGTGTGATACAGAGCAAACAGAATTTTAAAGGACACATATTATGCAAATTTGAGATTTTAACATTGTTTTAACATTGCTCAAAGCTTTAATCAGTCATGTGAGCCTCAGAAATGAGTCAGTTTAAATTTTTCCAGGATTATTAAGTAAAAAAAACTGAGTTCATAAATCACCACCAGACGTGTTATGAGCATTTTTGCTGTCTTATTATGTTCATTACAACTACGCTCTTGTATTAGCATGTCAGGGCACGTTGCTTAATGGCCATTTTATTTCTCAGCGTAATTCCCTCTGCTGTTAGTAGATGGAGTGCTAACACCAAACCCTGATGAGAGAATGCTAGACTGATAGAAAGTCATGTGTGCTTTCAATACATACTCACTCTCACTCACAGACATATTCAAGAGCATGCTTAAAGGACACATATTCTTTGAGTGCCTTTGAGCTTATAAGCCCAAGTTCCCATACCAGCTCTCTGATTGACAATGACTTTTGGATAAAAGTCGAAACGTCTCGATCTTTAAATGGCGTCCGGATGACAACCTCTGAACCCCTTTCTACGATGGTTTGTCAGATTATATCGATACAAAAATCAAATCTTACATCCAAATAGTTACATCTTTTAAATCCCAGTTTCTGACTTGTTACTACTACTTCAGTAATTACATAAATGACTCAATCACTAATGTTATAAAGTTACAAAACTGTTCTGTCATTGCTGGAGCCGCTTCAACAGCAGAACGTCACACTCTGAGCTTTTGTTCCACATGAAAAGACCAGAGAGAACACAATTATCAAAACGTCCGTAAACAACCTTTCGGAGCTGTATTCACCGTGCTGAAAGGGTGAATTATCATACCAGGGCTTCAGGCTTTGGGTTGTCTCTCCATTATTGTGAATTTACCCTGGGGCGGCTTGTGATTGACACCCATGTACCAGCAGTCATTTCATCAAGCGAATATTTCCCCTACAAAGAGCCTTCACGCTATTTAAACAGGAGCACATGGACACACATGTTTAAAAGGTTTCACTGGAAAGAAAACAGCACGGCACCCGCAGAGTCTTATCTCCAGAAAGCACGGGATATGGATGATAGTCAAAGGCATAAAAGACAGGGAGGCCTCAGATGTGGTTTGGGGAGTGTTTATTTGCAACAATTACAGTCACTTACTCAGAAACGACAGGTGAAAGCATATTCCAGCAGCTCGGAAAAAATATATATCTCTTCTTAGATCTAGACCCTGAGGAGTTTACTCAAAACAATTACAGACCTCATGATAGTAACTAAGATGACTTTTACATGTAACTAAAGTGCATAAACACTTAACTAGGACTAAACCCAGAACTAAACCTGGATTAGAGCAGGGCAAAATCAGTACTAAACCAAATGTACATCAGGAATCGAACTGGGCTCAAACCAGGGCCAAACAAGTACAAGTCTCGAAATAATTTTTGTACATTTGTCTGATTCGTTTTGAAGAAAAGCTGTAATTGTTTAAGATCAGCGTTAGTTATTTGGCATGGGCTTTTTGTGTCAGATGAAAATGCAAACAAAATAAAAAGAAACAAGAGCGCAAAAAGACAAAAACAAAAAGGGTAGTCCATATAAAGTCAGTTGGGAATTGTCCCCTTCTGTATCCGTGCCTTTTTTCCAGTGTCCGGCAAAATTGACCATTTTCAAATTTACAGCAAAAAATTGTCTTTCCATTGTTTAATGTCTGTCCAGTCCTTAACAGTCGCCTCTGTCCCTGTTATCCATCTCCTTGTTATTGCTTTTTACTGCAGCCGAAAGTACACTCCACTGGTATCCATCTATTGATTCCATTGTTGGAGTTTTAAGTTTTACATGGGTTTAAAGTCAAATGTGCCTTCCTTTTCCATATTGAAATGTTGAAGAATTATGCACATTCTAGTCAGTTAAACCATTATTCAAAACATTTGGTGTTGGGCTAAATCTAAATTCTGTTGGATTGACATAATATCATACAACTATCATTTATCAGGATATTCCAACAAAATATAAAGATATACATTTCTGTCGTTATCATTCTAAAATGTCAAATTTAATTTGCTTAAAAATCTTTACGCACATCTGTAATTATTTAACATTCGGTTCTCATTAGTTTCAGTTATTCAATGTCTACTTTCCATAAGACAGGCCTGAGCTGGTCCACACACATATCTTCTTTTCTTCTGCTGCTGCTGCTGCCAGATTGTAGCTTAACCTCAAGGCTTTTTACCCACCACAAATGTTTTATTCTTTGTTTTCTCTGGCTCTGAGCTGGAGTTAGTCAGACGCTGCAGGGCCCTGACTCACCTGAGCATGAGCAGGTACAGAGAGGCTGCGACTGAAGGTGCTTTCACGCCCCATTCACTCACCAAATACTCACCAAAGGACGAGGGATTACAAGAACACCTACTTTGGGTTGTTATTTAAGTAGTAGTAAAACAAGCTTTGAAATGACTGAATAAACTACACACATTTTGGCCGTGAGTGATTGATTCTTCATTCAGAAAGATAATAAATAAAATTTTGGTATTCGGATAGTGACAGTTATGTGGTAATTGTGTTACATAAACACACATTGCATTTTTTATTTAGGTTTGTCATGAATGGCCAAAATACCAAAGCTGTGTCCTATTAGTATTTATTTATTTACCTTATTAGAATATAAAACCATAATATAACCGATTTTAAACAGTGATTGACTGTTTTTAATGTCAGTTAAGAACCTCTCAAGATACTTAAAGTCTATATGACAGGTTAGACAACACGTTTCACTAAAACGTAGTGAACATGATTATATTTAAGATTTAATAATTCATTATTAATTACTATTTGCCCAGAATTTGACAGTTTTTATAATGTTTAAGATGTTACTTCCTGGTTGGATATGAGCACAAATATGACATAGTTAGAGGTAATTCTACAACTGTTAACTAGTAACCATTTTGAAAACAAGGGCCAAAATATTATAGACAAATAAAGACATAATGAGCGAGAATCAATCTTTGAATTGACCTTGGAGCTGGTAGATAACATACATTCTTGCTCTCACTGACCAATCCATACATTTCTAAAAGATAAGAATATGACATGTTGTCTTTTTGTGGCTGCAGCTGGAGATGTTCTGTGAGGTGATGACCATGCAGCAGGCTGGATACGTGATGCTGATGGACTACCTCCAGAACAACTACAGAGACCAACAGGAGCAGTTCATGGGACAGGTGTTCTCCTCTTACACTGGCACTGAGGAGGTGCACACACCAGGCAAGTGCACAGGCTGCTCATTCTGTTACTACTGCTGCTGTAAAAGGTCTTCTTACAAATATTCTATGACTATAAGGTGCTTAAGCTGCACCACTACAAGTCATTAACACTGCTTGTTTAAAAGCATGTGGCAAAAAAGAGCTCTATTGCACTTATAGACGAGGAAGAAGAGGCTCAGATAAACAAATATGAAATCATTTAATGGAGAGCCCTCCTAGCTTTATTTACAGCTGGTTTTGTGTTGCATAGGGACCATAGTGGGCTTATCAATAATATTATTTGCGTATTATCATGGTTCTAACAATCCTACGTCACACGGTATCGCTTCATATCGGCTTTCGACATATATGCAAAGCTCAAGTATCGTATCGGAAATGAAAAAGCAGGATCCTTGGATATTTATTTTTCAGGATATTGTCTTATTATCCAGTTTATATTGTTCTGATTCTTAAAATTACCCCATTGCTTATTCGTTTCTGAACTTGTATTTTTCACCAGTTCTTTATTGTTTTGCTTTTTTAATAACAAAAAGTTTTCTTCTGTAACTGGAAGTCCTCACTCACTGTTTAGCTCCGTAAGTATAACAGAGATTTATAGAGAGATAGAGATTGCTTATCACACTGTCATTTTTCTGCCTGTTCATTTTTTCATTGTGTTGTGACCTGTTTGAGTAGTTACTTGCTCAATGGACTTATCCAAGTGCCGTCAGCGCACAATACAGATTACCTGCACAAAACATGACTCAGACAGAAATGAAAGGAAATGAAACAGGAAAAGCATTAGTTGTCCTTTTGTGTCACAGGAAGACACAGCTCAATGTATTTTTAATGTCTACAGCTCTAAAACTAACAATGTCTGCTCAGCTCAGACATTTAGTGCTTGACCTGTTGAATACAAAAGCAAATACATCCAAAATAACCTTGTGTATTCCATTAGACGTCATGTAATTTATAACATATTATATATTTTTTATTATTCGATTATTAGCTGTTTGCTTGAGCAATTTAAATCTTTTATTTTTTATTTGAATAATAATGATTTTGCGCGACAAAATTACAGCATATGTGTTTTTCAGACCCATTTTACAGCTTTCTTTTTTTTTTTTTTTTTTTTAAAAATAAAACATCAAACAGCCTAAATTGACCTGCTAAAATAGAAGTTGCAGACTAATTAAAGTCTAAATGAACAAGTGGGTCACAAATGATGATAAATTGACTACAGGGTAATAATAGCTGTGCACTGACCTGGATATACTCAGTTACATTGATTTGGTAAAAAGTCAATTTTCACTGTAACTGCTATGAACTGGTACCAGTCGGTTATTAGAATAGGGCAGTTGGTGTCCTCAAACAAAAGTGGCACAAATCAAAGTATGGATTTTTGACAAGAACATAATATGTGTATCACTAACAGCAAATCTCTGAGGCAAACGTATCCACTTAAATTTATGGCTTGTTAATAAAGCTGCGCGTAATGAATAAAAAGGAGTCATTTATCTTAGGTTACTCTGCCCTCTGGTGGTAATGCACTGAATTTTATCTTTATGTTTTATCTGTATAAAACAATTAAATAATTATAGCTTCAGGCAAACAGGCAACAGGCAAAGTATGGTTTAGATTCAGTGTTGGGATGTAACTAAACACACACAAACAAAAAATTGTGTTCAGAATACTGAGAAAAAGAGTATTCAGAAACAAATATCTCCGTTTTGTGAAATTGTCAAAAATGAATGATCTTTTTCTTTTCATCTTGCACAGATATTATCAATGAATATAATCTTTAGTCACTTTCATCAAGGAGAGATAGAATATTATATTGATTATGGTAAATTACATTTGGTCTTTGGAAACATTGCCATACAAAGAGTAAACTGTAATCACTTATTTGTTTTTGCAAATGAACTCTCCTAGTACAATTACTCTTTCATCTAGTGGTATTCAGCATACAGTTACTTTCCTAAAATCAAAGGAATACATTGCAGTACTGGATGACAAAATTCAGACTTTAGGGGGGAACACAACTTTTGCGGTGAGTGTGTAATTTTTCTTCTCAAATCAGTGATAAATAAATGTATGATGCGCAATGTCACAAAAATAAAGCAGCATTTTAAAAATATATATATATATAATGTTGTTTTTACATTACAATATGATGCAATTTACAATAAAATTGTTCAAAATGCAGTACTCTGACTGGACCATGTAACAGGATACGTTACAAATTACATTATAATGAGAGTATTCTGTATTCTGTGACTAAATACCTTTTCAAAGTATTCTTGGCATCTAAAAAAAAATCTTGACAGCATAATATTAATTTAAATAAACTAACGTTATTGAAGAGTGACCTGTATTTGTCTTACACTGACCTCTGGTGGCCAAAGGGGGGCACAACACGATGTTCCACAAATGTCCACCTGTTGATACATGCAGTCACTGTCACTAACCATCACTTTATCATCCAAATAGTTTACTAGAGCTAGAGAAACAAATGCAACAGTTTTTAAGCCATGCTAATTGCATTTTAGTATATATTTATCCAGGTCTTTTTTGTCAATTTTCAGTATTATGCTTTGGGTGGTGCAACATTTAATTGTAATCACAGTAAATAATAGAAAGAGCAATATATTGACATTTAGATAATATTGTGAAGATTGTTTGGAGATATGCACAATTTTAATATCAAGTATATTGTTTACAGTAAAATAAAAAAGGTACAAAAATTTCAAATAAGGGTATTAGGTTATATTTCTGCTCTTTTGTGATTTATTTAACACTTCATTTCATTTTGATACATTTCACATTTGTTTGAAGATTAAACCTTAACAAATACATTTATGTTTTAACAAATTTCTGTTGGATTGACATAATATTGTCTGACTATTGTTATTGGGAAGAAATATTGCAATATTCTTTATTTGTCAATATCGCCCACCCATAGATTGAAATTGTTGCTTCAATAATTTCCTGGTGTAATTTAGAGGTGTAATTAAAAAAAAACATTAAATTCTCTATGTCTAGGGCTAACACTCCACATGTTAGCCCAGATAAACCTAAAATAACTAAAACAACAAATGAAAATCAAATGACATTTAAATAAAATGTTGTTCTTGTTTGTATAGTGTGCAGTTCGGAGCCGGAGAACATTCAGACCATGCCGTACAACCTGAGCAGTCTGCTGGTGATGTGGGAGAGGCCGCGGGCTGTGTACGACGCCGGCATCGAGAAGTACTCTGTCAAGTATTGGCTCGCAAACACCAACTACCCCACGCCCACAGAGTACCTCACCGATGGAGACCAAGATGTGGTAAGAGACATACTGCAAAGGAAAACTGAGGCGCAGAATGCAGAGATGCTGGGTGAACAACAAATATCTTCCCCTTGGAAATTTACGGGAAAGTCCACAATTTGTCTCCTTGATGATGTGTGGATGACAGGGACAAAGTTAAAAAGAGCCACAAAGGACTTGCCAGAGGAAGCGGAGAAGGTCTGGTTGTGGGCATGTAGAAAGTAGGCACTGAAGGAAGTGCAGCAAGCAAGTTTGCTCAGCAGGAATAAGACCACCTTTTCAATTTTAAGAGCTGTTAATGTAGTTTTTATAAAAGCTGAGAAATATGTCATGGGTCAGGGGAGAACATGTTAAAGAGAAGTGAGAGGAAAAAGAAAAAAAATTGTTATTCACCTTATTCCGCCCCGCTCACTTTTTCCTCTTTTTATGTCAATGATCCGCACTCTTGTAGTAATGGGACTTCTGGTTTGATGCTAACGGTGTTCACGCAAATGACCAACGAGGGAAAAGTCTCTTGCTAAAATATTATAGACTGATTTGTCTAAAATGTTTAATGTACACGTGCAAAAACAAGTCAGCAACGCACCGATTTCCTGGACGGCCTAAAATTTGCTTTTTAGTCCATGTAGAACTTATTTTCTGTTGAGCTCGTCTGCCTACTACAGCTGAAAAAGATGGCAGCGCCCACGGCAACTTCTGGAATAAGATGAATAAAGAGTAATCCTTTGAAATTTTAATTTTAACTATGGAATGTTAAAGGGGGTGAAAATTAAGGTTCTACTGATACCAAAATGTATGGTACTGATATGTGGTAAAGATTTAAAACAAAAAACATTTTGTTTTGTTTGTTCTTTTATGCTTGGTGGGTTCTTAAAACACATTATAGACAGTTGCAACTAAGTCCATAATAAATGATAAAACTACTGGTTTTGCCATTAAGAGAATTTTGAAGTATTATACTTCTGCTTTAAGGTCCTTTATATTGACTAATGCAGCAAGGAAAAGTGTTGTTCAGATACTAGTACTGTATACCAGCTATCTTTTTAGTTAATGATGCTGAGAGAAAAAAACAGAAACACCCCAGTCGGACATAATTTGGATACATCTCTTCTTTTAGTATGATTCATTCATTCATTCATTCATTTTCTACCGCTTATTCCCGTTAGGGGTCGCGGGTGACTGGAGCCTATCCCAGTGACTTTGGGCCTTAGGCGGGGTACACCCTGGACAGTGGCCAACTCGTCGCAGGGCTGACACAGAGAGACAGACAAGGACAGACAACCATTCACTCTCACAATCATTCACTAGGGACAATTTAGAGTTCTCAATTAACCTACACAGTCATGTCTTTGGACGGTGGGAGGAAGCCGGAGAACCCAGAGAAAACCCACGGTAACACGGGGAGGACATGCAGACTCCACCCAGAGAGATCGTGTGATGTTGGGGTGGTTCAGAATTCGAAACCACGATGTTGGGGTGGTGCGGGATTCGAACCCACGATCTCCTTATTGAGAGGCAGAAGCTCTAGCCGCTCTGCCACCGTGCACCCTTTTAGTATGATTTTCTACTTTAATACTACTGTGTTCTTGCAGGGTGCCATCTTGGACAATCTGGCCTCCAACACCAGCTACATAATCCAGGTGGTGGCGGTGTGCACTAACGGTCAGTACGGACGAATGAGTGACCCGCTGAAGGCCGACATGCCCATCGAGGACCCGGGTAAGAAACACCTACTGCAGAGAGGCAGAGGTTAAGAGAACAGTTTAACGTTACAGTATGGAGCAACTTAATATAACTATCCTTTGAAATAAGAGGCCAATGTTTAACACATTTTGGGTAATTTACGTTTTTGGTAATTCCCACCTGACGTACAATGGGACAGCATGTAATAACAAAACCAGAATAATCTGAACCTAACCCTAACTACAATGTAATTACATGTCAGGTTGTTACACAGGGAGGTTTGGTGTAAAATAGACCTTTTTATATTGTATTTTTTATTATTTTAAAAGTTGTTGACATGTTTTTAATGATTAAATTGCAAGAACCGAGCAATTTCAAGTTACTGACAATTGTAGTTGTTATTCCTACTTTCGCCACCATTGTTTTTCCTTGTCCTTTGTCACTTCTCATCTGTTTCCTGATCTATATGTATGCACACTTGTGATTTAACATTGTCTATTGTACACTGTATACACTTTTCTCATGATCCTGTCTGTACTGTATCTGTTCTATAAAATGAAGCTTGAGTTGTTGTCATTTCCAGTGTCAAAACTGCCATCTTCATTTTGTCAAGTTCATTCCTTCTGCTCCTCCTTCTGTCACTGTAAAACATGTATTTGTGGACTTTTGTGCAATATATAGAGCTATACAAATTATACACTTTGTTATTCAATAAACTCAATAAAGTAACAAGCCATATTCTTTTCATACACTTTTCCTTCTTCAACATTTAGCCTCATGAGGATTATCCCTGAACCCATGTGACGCTATAGCGAGTTTCACTTTTGCACTTTTCTCAGAGTTATTTCCCTTACTTGTGCATATATATTGATCAGACAGTTTATTTAATATATAAATTCTGTATTTTCGTCTAAACCATTTGCCATGCATCACCATCTCCACACAAATTTATTTCATTTTTATGATTTATTACATTTTCATTAAACCTCACCTCATGCTTCACACCCCTCTCCATGACGTGAGCTTCAGGTAAGAGCGCCATCTGCTGGTCATGTGACACCTGTGTGCTGTCAGCCTATGTACGCTACGCATTTGCAAATAACTGACTCCAGTACAAAACATTTTGGTATGGAAATTTGACGTTAAGTGATTAATTGCAAATGCTTATTTTTAGGACTAATGTTTGAGATTTCCATGCATGAAAATGTCTATATTTTTGCATGTGAGTGTTGTTATAACGCTTGGAATTTATGCATAGATTTCCCTCCCTTGTCATTCTTTTTTATTGTCATTATGTTCTACCATCATTTTCTTTCTTTTTTCATAATTTACAGGTTCAGATTTGATGAAATTGTGTTGTGTGTTTTCCTATTGTTTTTTACCTTGGTACCTTGTTTTATTTTGGCTCCTATAGGTTTGATTTACCTCCAAAATATTTATACATGTTTTCCATCTGTTGCTAATTTTGTTTTGTTTGTTCTATTATTTCAGAAAATGCACTTGTTTCCAAATCGAATGACTTTGATGAAGATGTAAGTAAATTTGATATGTAGCTGTATTTTAGCATTACTTAATGGTGCATCATGTCACTTTTCATTTATGTTGTTTTAGCTAAACAAACGCCTGTAAATGAATAAATGCAATATTAATACGTTTACTCATTGCCATTCTGTGGAACATTTTAGACAGTGGTGGACCCTTACACCAGAACGTTACATAGGGTACCTTTAAAACGTAACTAATATTTATTATAATTCAATCTTTTGTACCAACAGGACGACTATGACCCTGATTTATCCTGGAACGAACCAGTCGAAAAGGACGATTTCGAAGTTGCTTTAATTCCCACAAAATCTTCAAGCACAACAACCACAGAATTTCCACGATTACCTCCACCTGGTCTCAAAACCACAACAGCTGAACCAAGATGGAGAAGTACTACGGCAGACTCTCAAAGCAAATCTACTCATTCAATTCAGAGCACGTCCAAAAAGACTGCACACCACAGTACCACCACACGACCACCAGAGGGCACTGTGGCATCAGAAAACAGGGGAAGACTGCATTTGAATGTGCCTGTGTACACTACTACTACTGCTGCTACTACTACTACTACTACTGCAAGAGTACACACTTCCACAAGGCCTTGGTACTCCACAAGCACGAAAGCAGATAGTAGTCTTCAAAGTCCTAAGCATGTTACTGACAAAGATAGAAGTATTTTCAGTACTACCACTACTGCATCATCGCTTTTTACCAGTCCAAAGACTAAAACTGGAAAAGGTTTATTTCCAGCTAGTTCAAACAATGACTTTAGCACCACAACACCCAGCCCAAAAACAAAAGATGATAAAATATCTTCATATACTTCTACTACAGAGACAATAAAATCAAGCTCGCACAATGCTAGCTTGAGCACGACGACGACATCCTCTCCATTTGTCAGAGCCGCCAGCGACCGTGGGCTGCTGCATCCCGCAAAAAACGGACCCAAACGCAACGCAAGTATGTTCACGACAACCGAAGCGTCTCCCACCTTCCCCAGCGAAAACTACACCACCCATAATGCATCATCCCTCCAAGAAAACTCCACTATCCTTAATACCTCTTCAACCCAAGTCCCCTCTATCCAACCTACAGCTTCTAGTCCAAGTTTGTCCACCTCCACGGCTCCCTTCGGCACGTTCACAGACTTGCCAACTTCACTTCCAAATGGTGAGACTTTTTCCGACCCGTACCCTGCCTCCAAACCCTGTCCAAGCGATGTTCACCCCTCCGCTTGCCTGCATGACCCCGCTACTTCTGCTGCTGCTGCTGCACCCTCCCTCTCTTCTTCCTCCAGTTTTTGGCCTGTTTTGTCCTCCTCCATCTTGGATTCCCAGCCTGCATTGCTCCCAAGCAGAGAACCAGCTCAAGCTTCCACCCCAGCCACCTCCTTGCCCCACCCCGCTTACCCCTCTTCCCATTCAGAAACAGAGCTATCCTCTCTTGATGTTTCTATAACTATGGGCGACCAATCGATTTTCGGTCAAACCCCTCCGTTACGATATGTTTCTGATACTATCGAACCGTCTGAATCCAATTGGTTGTTGTCTACGGTTTCTATTAGCCCTACTTTGCAGCCCTCTGTCCTCCTGTCTAGCGACTTCACTCTTTTTGATAGCGCTCCCGCCTTGTCCCGGTCACGTGAGGATTCGAGATACGCCACGGGAAGCAAGGTTGACTCTTTCTTTCGGGAAATCAGTGGTGATGGTCTTCCTTCGGTCAGCGACGTAGACACTTTATGTGCTTGTTCGTTGGAGCCCTCTGCGTCTACTTCCTGGTTGCATGCCTCCTCCCATTCGCCCCTCCTGTCCTCAGCTTGGGATAGCTTACAGGTGTATGCTAGCGGTGGTGTTTTAGCGACTCCTGGTGTTGGTCCGAACGATTTTATGAGTTCTGTCTTCGTAGGGGTTTCTTTACAGCAATCTTTCACCTCCCATAGCCCTATCATTCCAACAGTATCCTTGAATTTTATCCATGCTACAAAAAGTGACCTACCAATTTCTGTTACAGCCACAAAGTCTGGCCCTATCGTTCCTTCATTTTCAGACGGAACCACTACCCAAAATCCCACCTCTACAACCGCCCTCTTTCCCCCCACCTCTGATGTTACAACTTTAGACACTAGCAGCGCATCCGGGTCGGCCATTTTTCCAGATTCACCTGAAGGCGTAGACCAAGAATGGGACAGAATTCAAAGCTCCGCCTCTGGAGACGACGTTCTACTCGTTTCGACAAATTCAAGCGTCACCGTCCCTCCGACATTGACCCCTTCTTCCGGATCGGGTTCATCAGATGATTCAGAAGACCACTCCTCTGCGTTTTACTTCGAAATCGAAAGTGGAAGCACAATCGGATCACAGGATACAGGAAGCGCGTCTAATCCGACCGTTTCCATGGTGACAACTGTTGATTTGCCCCAAACGCTGAACAGTGGAGATGGAGAGAGCGGTTCAGGGCAAGGGGAGGGCCTCTACGACAATGAGACTTCCTCGGACTTCAGCCTGGTAGACCGGAGCGAGAGAGAATCAGAGGAGGAGGCGCCAGTAGCAGGTAAAACACATAAATGTCATCATCTTCAGCTGAGGAGTCATCATCGAGAGTCTGAGGCCGCAGTGCAAACCAGATGACTAATCCAACCATCGAACAACATCTCATCTTTTCATTTTTCTTTGGGTGGGAAAGTTCTGCAATTTTGCTTTTTAACCGAATCATCGTTCAGAGTCTTCAGGAATGATTTCACTTTCTTACACTATCCTTTTTAGTTTGTGGCATTTCTTTTCTTTCCTTAAATTAACCAGTTCAGTCATTCTTGGACATTTTGGCTTGCATGAATCTATTCTATCTACTAGAATGTAACATTGTATGGTTTCTTTGGGATTGTCACAATGTTTGTGTTTTTTTTATTTATTTATGTATTTTTTTTTAATTAGGCACTTTATGCCATTATATCAATTAAATCTATTTGTTAATTTGTGTTAAAACATCATATCAAACCATCTTTAGAAGTGCTCAAGACATATAAAAGTGTTACACATAAACCTTGTAGAAATACAAATGGCTATTTCAGCAATCCATGAACTAATGTAGCTGTTGTTTTATGACACAGTCGCATTTTAAGTCCCTGTTATAAAAGCAATTTATGGGTTAGTTTTAGGCCTGAAATGATTCATGTAATGCATGTTACTTGCGTCAGCTATTTCATATATCTGTACTCCACTGTCACTTTTCCGTTGTGTAGATATCTACAGTCTATGGTTGTGACCAGTAGAGGGCAGCAGAGACCTCTATAAACGCTCCACTTAGCCTTTTTTGGTCCATACATCTAAATTGATCAACTAAAGATTTCACACATTGCTTTACAGGTCTGGTTGCAGAGTTTTAGTCAAGATTTAGTCAGAGGATTCTTTTTAGTTTTAATCCAGTTTTAGTTCATGAAAATGTCAGGAACTTTCCCGACAAAATCCACAATAGTTTTAGTCAACCAGAGGTAAT
This sequence comes from Rhinogobius similis, assembly GCA_019453435.1. NCBI lineage: Eukaryota > Metazoa > Chordata > Actinopteri > Gobiiformes > Gobiidae > Rhinogobius > Rhinogobius similis. The sequence continues at coordinate 31,974,432 of CM033628.1, read as the reverse complement.
ATTTTTTAGGTATTGCATTGCTTCACGGGATGTGTACAAATGTGCTCTTTGGACACTAAGTTTGTATATGTTATGGTTTGGGGCTGTGGTATTGAAAAGTAGAACTTAAATGAATGTATACTTTGTCATAGATTTAGTTTACAAAATGTATATCATTTTAGTCACGATTGCTTTTTATTTTTGTTTTATTCAGCAAAAATATGACATTGACAAAAACATTTTTTAAATATTTTTGATAATACTAAGTGAAGTACAGTTTTCTAAATTCAGCTTTCAATGCATTTTTCCCATTTAGTTTGGATGTAAACACTTCATTTTAAAAGCTTAGCCAAAGTTTGAAGTGAAAATAACGCATTGATACATAAACCATAAAAAGGAGAAGGTCGTTTGAAAGGATGCTCTCACGTTTGGCAGTAGAGTTGCGTGGATCCCAATCAGTATATTTTTCTGTTTACTTTGACTTTTTAACAGCTTCAAATTGACATTTAATTACTCTATTTCAGACTTTACAAACTACTCCGCACCACTTGATGATCTGTAGGTGTAGTTATTCACATGTGTGGATGTGCTGTGGAAGCAAATGAATTACAGGTTAAAACATGTTTGCAGTTGAGTATAAAACAGACAGTTTCTTGTTGTGTTTGAGAAATATTTTTAAACAATCATGAAATATATAGAAGGAGCAATTTTGACCAGATTTCACAAAAGGGGATCTGCATTTGCTTATTGCCTAGATTTAGGGCCCCTCATATTTAATGATTTATTATTTTTCACCTAATTTCTTTTCATACACATTACGTCCTTACACAATAGTTTCTTATGAACACACCTGTTTTTATCATACCTTGACAGATTTGGTTGTACTCTACTACTTTTCTGTCTCTGTCACTATCACGTGATGTTACTGTCATTGTGACGTGTCTGGGTCAGCTGATTTAAACAAGAAGCCCACCAGGAACACCCTAAATCTGCAATCTCAGACCACTGCATGAGGGAGAACCATCTCTGGATTGGTACAAGGCTGAAGTCATAGTCACAGACAGCATTGTGCCATTGTTAGATTCGTGAGGCCATCCAGATCCGGAAACGTCCCCTCCAGACTGTAAATTGTGATGAGGGGGCATACCAACTCACCCATACCTGACATACAGTTCTGAAAAAGTCATCCTGTCAATCAGCTGACCAGACACACCACAATAACATCACGTGACACACCTGTAGAAGACCTCAGAGTGCAGCCCAAACCATCAAGAGATGAGAAAGAAATCATTATCATTACTAATTATATCAGAAGACCTGATGCTGAAGAACTTAATGGGTTTATTCCCTTCAAAAATCATAAATCCTCACTCCTAGAAAATGTTACAACGTGCAAAAAAGAATGCTTATTTTATTATAAAATCTATTCCATAAAAACGTATAGTTTACCATTGTGAAGCACTTTGTGACCTGTATCTGTGAAAAGTGCTATACAAATAGACTGTACTTACTTACCACCGTCTTACAAACTACTTTTTGTAGTTTCTATGTTTTTTTGGCCAGGGATAGATTCAAATAAACCGCAAGTCATTGAATTCTTATCCACCACAAAAAGACAACAGTTAAAGCTGAATACAACCAGATGCATTGCCTAATAGAAAATTACAAACTAATTCTATGTTACTATCTGGAAACACAGTTCTCCATCATATATTTTTCTTGGGGCTGCAGGGTCTTGATTTTAGCAAAAGTTAAGTGCTGCTTTATGCTTGTGTGCATTACTTTTCCTTCAAAAACATCTTTCCACTTGGGATTTTTCTCTTCTTTTCTTATCAATCTTTCTTTTCAAGCGACATATAAAGACTCAGAGCCAAACTGTGTGGCTGTGATTGAAAGCTAGCAGAAAGTGCAGAATGAATCCTTTCTGAGCTAAACATGGCTGACCCAGCTATTGAAGAAGAGCTATGTTTTTGATAAACCGCGATGACTAGTCAAGGTTAATCTATAGTGTTTTCCATACTGGCTAGAGAATTATAGAAAGGCACACGGCCTGAGTAGTTGTGAGGTCACATTTGGCAGGTTTTCATGTCGTCTCATTCATTGTGAACATTTATGGTGAAGCTCGACACCATCCATGTGTCGCCTGTGTTCCGTTTGATGACTTTGACCTTACCTGATGCTTGTCGGACTTTTGATTAAGAGATATTGTCACAGCGCGGTGCTTTGAAGAGGATCAGTGCAGGTTTGAATAGGTTTGTGGCAGGAAGCAGCAATGGTGTGTTAAGATGCCGAGATGTTAATGACCTTTCTGCATCAAAGGGATATTAAGATATAAAATAAGAGGGCCACACTTTACTTATTGTAAGTCATGTTTTGGGTATGGAGGTGAGAAGAAGCAATTTGGACCTAATTTAATACAAGGAGTTTGCATTTTCTTATTGACTGGTTGATCTACACTGCTTTTCAAATGTTATAAATTGAAGAATGCAACTCTTCTGTCACTTGAAGTAGAAAAAATAAATATAATACATTTGACAGGTTTACGGGTTTATCTAATTATCACAGTGCAACTTTATAATAACTTCACCTTAATTAGCCTTAGCAAAGCACTTAATTCATTATGAACATATAGTTTATTAAGCATTCAGGCTTAGTAACTACTTAATTAAGGTTAGGGTTAGGGTAAATAATTAGGGTTACAGTATTAGTTAAGTAGTAACTAAGCCTGAGTTATTCTTGATAAACTGTTTGTTCACTATGAATTAAGTGTTTGTTTATGTTTTACCAAGGTGGGAATAAGTGTAGTTATTATAAAATGTTTCCATTATGTATGATAGGTATGATAGGACCTGTGTGTGGTAAATAATCAATATTTTTACAGTTTTAGATGCAGTTTGTAAGGAAAAGTTAAAAAATGACTGTTGAGAATTACAGGACGAATGAGTTCTTAAAAGTAATCCCTCTATTTATGTCTCACACAAAGTTCTGGTCAAAATGCAGGGACAGATTACGCCTAAGGAAACCAAATTGACTGAGGATACATCTGAGTTTCAAAGGGCTGTGAACTACTACTACTATTCCATTAAGTGCTATTATTTTTATGAACCTTAAATGAGGGTGCAAGCAGTTTTAAATGTCCTTTTGCACCTCAGACACCTTTTACATTTCACAGTTCAAGCATTCATTTAACAAAATAAAATAAAGGTGTTGTCAGGTGATTCTGTTTGTCAAATCGACTAGGTTTTGGCCCTTGTTTACAGTATAGTTGCTAGGTAACAGTGATGAATTACCTCTATGTATAGATACAGTCGGTATCTGAGGGAACGCCCACTAGCGATTGGTTCGAAGTCCTCCATTGGGTAAAACAATCATTTATTTATCATAATATCCCCCACTCTCCAACAATTACAAGAGAAAATGTGGACTTTAGGAGCTGTATTGCCAAATACAGACATGAATTAAAAAGAATAACATGGTTTAATAGCGCCAATCTGTTTAAATATCCAAGAGCGCACTATATGCTAACTCAATGCTTTAACATCATTAGAACAAATGCTTACTTTTCTGAGGTAACTTTATCAACAACCTTCATTAAGACTCAATTTTAACTTGACTTGAATTAGTTGTGCTTAAAATATACACTAGGAAACGTCTTAAAAGAAGGAAAAAGTGTCATATTTAATTGACTTGAATTGAATTTCTCCTACTCCAGACCATGCCCCCCACTATGACACGTATCTGCTGCCCATTTACAACCACAGAGTAAAATTGTTGAAATATACAGCAAGGTCTTGTAAGATCTAGTAAATATTGAAATATAATCATGTTCACTACATTTTTGTGAAATATGCCAAATGCACTTTAATACCAGCCTATTATTGTAAGGAATAATACTGTATTAAGTTAACTATGAAAGGTTAAAAGTTCTGTACTAAGAAACATATCCGTGCTTGGTTGATTTCAGACATTGAAATTAAAAAGTCTCCAAGTCTGTCTTAATTCCCAGCTCTCACAAACTTTTTGACACTTCACTAGTATTTATATGCAGGATTTTTCTGGGCCACCAGCACAGCTTTTTCAGACCGAAAAGTGAAGCAGGGTGGACCACCAAAGAGCATCCAATCAGCTCTCCTCCTAAAGCTTTTGCTCTCGTATTCCATTTATCAAATGTTTTATAGCATGCAGTGGTTTTATTTTTGTCACAAATGTATGATTTTACAATTAATGTTTTAATGGGAAACACAAAATGTACAAATTTATGAGAGAAAAGTTGGATAATTCAGCTTTAATGTTGTCATCCAGTAAATCGGTATTAGTAGACTTTATTTTACCTTTTTCCTCGGCTTTATCCATCCTTTTATTATTACTCATTACTAGCTGGAGCGTTTCTGAAGCAGCTGCAAACTCTACAAAAAGGCCTCCACAGAATCAAACCTAGGACCTCTTTGTTGTGAGGCAAAAGGGCTATGTTGTTGTTCTGCCGATAACTGTATTTGAAATGTCAAGTTTGTCTCCATTAGACAGATGAACATACACCGTCATGCCCTAAACAGGAAACAAAACATGACACAAGCAAAGTGGATTTTCTTCCTTTTTAGTGCCTGTAAACCTTTCCCACAGTCGAACGTCAAAACAGCGTTAATTGAGAGCATAATAATGTGTATCTTGTCAGACTAAAGCACTATTGTAAACACTTTAAATCCCAACTGTTTTCTTGTGTCACTCGTTTAATTGCGGAGATGCCTTCACTGGACTTGTTCTTAAGAAATTAGTCTCGGGGATAATCACAAACTGCTTTATCCGAAGCTGTTTTGGCATCTCCTGCTGAGTGGAAAGAAATACTTCATCCTACTTAATTTGCACCAGTTTCAATGGCGATTCAGTGCTTAACAATTTGACAGGACGGACAGAAAACAGATTTGTACTCTGGTCTTTTAATTAGAAAGTAAATCCTGTAAAAACAAGGCTATAAAAGGATATTAACAATGCATATTATTCACATTTTTTAACCTGTTTTCATGTTAGATAACAGATTCAAATTAAGCACATCCTTGCGTTTTTGTTTCAAAGTAACTTAACATTTCTTTTCCTGTGTTGTGTGTTTTCTGAGTACATAGATAGTAGTAGTTATAGATCTAGTAGTTCCAAAAGTTCTTGTATTGTAGTACTTTCTTTGGTACTTGTAAATACACTAAGATTCAAACTAACCTTTAAGTAATACTGTAGCACTTCTGTTTTGTACTTTTAGTGGCGATCACGCAGTAAAGCCACACTGCGTAACATTACTTATGGCACGCCTGCTTGTCTCCATGGAGATAGATAAGATAAAGCCATACAGGCAAAGCACTCAGGCCATGAAAAAAGTTATTTTAGAGCAACACAAGTCTTATTTATTGGTTGAAATGTTTCGCAGTGCGGCTTTCATAAACATAAATCATTTCAATTTTCTCTTCTCCCAGTGACATACAAATTCATTACCTCGTCTGTCTTATTTTGTGATCCTTTAACCAAAAAACTGTGATAAAAAACATACTCAAAACGCCTGTAAATGGCAAGCGACTCTCATAAACACTTCTATTCATTTTTGCCTGACACTGCACCTTTTTGCTGCGTCGTTAACGTGTTTAATTGTGTTGTTTAGATGCCAGTAACAGCAGTCACGAGTCTCGCGTGGGCTCCATCAGAGACGGAGAGAAGAAGGCTGTGGTCCCTCTGGCCGTCATCTCCACGCTCACTGTGTTCGGACTCATCGTGCTCATCAGCATCTTCATCTACTGGAGGTGCGTCACTTACAAACCGTTTTAAAGAGCTTATTTTGTGTTTTAATAAGGCAGCAGTCAGTGAGTACTTAGGTTAGAGACGTTTGATTATTAGAACACAGACTTTCAACCACACATTTGGAGTATCCTGATATCGATAGTCAGACGATATTATGTCAGTCCAACAGAAATGTGTTGAAACATGTCTGTTAATGTATTAGTTGAGATTTAACCAAACAAATGTGAAATATCTGTAAAATGAATCACAAAAGTGCAGAAATATCACTTTAATAAAATACAATATATGACATACTCCACGTTCAATATTTTGTATTATTATCTTCTACATTCACGATATTATCTTCATTTCGATACATCTTCTCAGTCTGCTGTAGTAACATAAATGCAATTGTAGTTACGTAAACAAAAAGATGCTGTACCTGATTTTTGTCACGTAATGAATTTTAAAATGCTTTGCCTCAATACAGATATATCATAAAAGCAGCTCTTGGGGTCAAAGTGAGACCGCTGAGTGCTGTCTGCATCTAATTATAGAATTATAGAGAGCTGTTTGTATTACTGTGACAGCAAAACTCAGCTTTGTCCTCAGAAAGGTATGAAAAGCGATTATAAATAGGATGATTGGAATGCATTATGAAAGAAGTGGTGATAACATGGGGACCGCTGCAAACAATTGTGGTTTTTGTCATGTTTTTTAGACAGTAAGAAACTGGTACAGCTCCTTTAAATATGTATATATATTTTTTACAATTTGAAGAAAACTTCAAAAATAAATAAATAAAATAAAAACAGCTAGGACACAAAATGCGAAAATCCAAAAGCAGTTGTAGACATAGGCACTTTGCTCAGTCACAGTTCCTTTCCACTGTAGAGAAAAGCAGTTATGATTGTCCAAAAAGGGCATGTTTACTTACCTTTGTTTATTTATTAAGTATGTATGTAATATAAATTCATTGTCTTGCATTACTAGCATTAACTACATTTAAATACTACATTAATTAATCTGTTATGCAGTATTCAAATAAAGATAGATAAATGTTAAACGAAATTAAAACTCTTCACTCTGTGAACTTTACTCCACTGGTGTAAAGTAGTTTCAAATATTAAGTATTCCATGTAAATTGTAAGGTTTTATATTGTGTAATGGAATATGTATGTATGTAACAATTCACAAATGAAAAGCCAACAAACCTTTAAGCGATGTATCAGTCTAAGAATTAACATTTAACATTTCACTTACATTAAAAAGAAGGAAAACAAATCTGGTAGTTTTATCTTATCCTGTGTATCAGATTGGATACGCCTCACCCTCCAGCCCTCCTGCCAAATCTTCTCCCTTTAACCTCTTAAGGAAGGATGAGGGGGGTCGTTTTTCACAGCCCTCTTCTTGCACACCCTTGGTTTTGTTTGGGGCCTAATCTTCCTCCACACCATCTTCAGCTGCTCTCCCATTGTATTCAGTGTTTATGTTTGTGTATTTTGACGCGTGTCCCAAACAAAATGCTCCCCACTTTGACAATGTCCCCTTCAGTCCTCCCTGTCTGTGTGTCTGCCATGCTCTAAATGAAAATCTCAAGTGTTTTTTGATTTGCCGTTAACCGTCCTTGAGAGACGCTGCCGTTTTTCCCGCTTTGAATGAGCAAATAGTGGTTCAATGCGAACAAAAGTTGAAAGAGGAACGGTGGAAAGTACATTTTTATACGGGCAGAAAGTCAGGCTACATAATAAGAGGGAAATATGCATGCAGCCATAACAATAAGAGATGAGTAAATAGTCTATGTAGAATCTATACTCAGTGGTCAAACTACTATTGCTCCCTCAATAGGTTGTATCCACAGGGATCTATATAACTCTATGGGAGAGTCACTGTTTTTGAATCATCTTTGTTAGGGATTTTAATCCCATGGTTTTGGGATTGAATAATGGCACTATTTTCTGAAGTTATTGAAAAAAATATGTTTTATGTGAATAGGCCCAGTGATCACATAGTTAATAACCATATGACAGGTCAACAAATCTGCAATCTGAATCACTGCACTCTTTTTCTTTCTATTAAGTTTGCATTTATTGTGGGTTACTTTAAGTATATTTTCTAGGTATATTTTATATATTTTAAGTATATATCAAAGTTACAACACCATCACAACCACTTTGGACTACCAAGCAAGCATACTGTATGTACATAATTCCATCAAGTTTTACCAAACACTGCAGCTTCTTAGACCTCTGCAAACTTATTCTGAAATCAATTTAATTCTTGTATTTTATTTGTGGTTAAGATTTGTATTCCTCTATTAATGATCTTAAAAAAGTTTTTAAAAATGGACCACAGAAAAAAAAAAAAAGATTTCAGGTTTCATCCCTTATCCAGCATCTGTTGAATGCTTTAACAGTACATGATACACATGATACAAAAATATATCAAAATATATATTTTATTTTAAACACATTTCTCCAAACCAAGCTCTCAGACCGTGAAATAAGCAACTTGCGAAATCCCATCAAGGACACGCTGTAAACACTTTTGCTGATCCGACTGTACTTTTCTCATCTGGCGCGCTTACATATTCTGCATGTTTTGGGTCGTGTTGTTGTCGCTGGCAGATTGAGCAGTACTAAGCCTGTAATCGTCCCAGGAGCAGGCCAGGGGGATTAGGGGCTGTCCCATTGGTGGATGGGCCTCTCTGCGTCTGGGTGTTCACTCTCAAAAGGGCATCCTGGTGATTATAGGAAAGAGTCATGTAAATAGTTGTAGGCCATTCAACACTAATCCAAACTTGTATAACCGAGTGCTCTTTTGGACTTTTTACTGCTGCTGCTCTGTTTGAATCTTGATTTTGATTAGAATTAAGAATGAATACTGATTATTATTAGGGTTTTGAAAGTTAAGATTAAAGAATTCAAGACTAGCCAAGACACTAGTTTCATCTCTGTGCCTAACATGCTATTGCCAAAGATTTACTGTAGCATAACACAGATTAAGTTTGAGCAGGATACTTGTACTGTAGTGCATATCTGACTACAGGAGGTTCACGCAGGTTCATGAGATAATAAAACACAGAAAGGTTCCGGTCTAATGACTTATAAACTGCTTCGGACCACAGCGGTGTTTAAGAAAAATAAGCCATGTCTCTATTGGCTCGCTATGGAACCAGATTGATATGGTTCAAAAGTGTCTCCACTGTCTTCCGTGAATCATACCAGCCTGTTTAAATTGAGTATGACGGATTTTAATGATTTTCTAGTTTTGACATTGAAAAATATGTTGAAATTTACAAGAAGTAGAGCAGAGATCCAAAACACGATGACATCACACTAGGGACAATTTACAAGAAAAACATTTTTCTGATCTTTTAAACATTAATTTAACAAAGTAAAGCTGCTCTTATATATTTCTATTTGTCAAAAAATGATTTCTGTGAGATTAGAGTTGTTTTGGCCCAGTGTAAGACATAGTTGCTAGGTAACAGTTACCGAATTTCCTGGTGTGATGTCATGATTTACAACAAGGAAGTAAAAATTTTTAACAAAAAATGGCCAAACTGGAATAATAATGGTTAATTCTTTAGCAGAATCTTAAATATAATGACCTTAACTGTGTTTTGGTGAAATTAGTTTTGCCCTGTTCAGCTCATCCAGGTCCAGCTAAGGAGGTATTAAAGCACCACAGCAGGATGATTAGATGAGAGAAGGCAGACTACCTTGAAAACAAGACTGCAAAATATTTCCATTCAACAGTTTGATTTGTAACCGTCCATCCTTCTAACCTTTGGGTTGTTGTTATTTTGCCTTTGCTGCTGGTGATAATCCCAGGAGCGTATTTCTGTCTGAGACAACACAGAGGCGATCTGATCTGGTTAAAAACGTGTCCAGGATTAACTCAACATCTTTTTCCTTGTGTTTGGGGGAAGATTACTGTGTCATCTAAAATCTGGGCTAACGGCACATCCCATTCAAGTCATTCCAAATATATAGAAACATATTTTGATTTTGATTTTATTTATACATAATGATTATAAATAAGGGCTGGAGCTATTGTTCATTCCCTGTTGCTTGTGAATGACTTAAGCCTCATGTATTTTATAATATTTTAAGCATTAGGATGAAACTGCTTGTGTTCTTACTGGATAGGGTTTTGTATTATAAATTGAATATTGATGTTTCTGTGCAGGACGTGTTTCCAGACAGCGCACTTCTACATTGACGACAACTCTTCGCCTCGAGTGATTTCGCCTAACCACACCACCCTCGCGGAAGGTAACAATGGAATGATGCACAATGGAATGGATTTGCTGAGTGATTGGACCGTCTGTCTCCGAGCAAGGAGGATGCGGGTTAAATCCTGAGCCCATTAACTCTTTTTTTATTTTGTTTAAGACTAAATCAGATTGCAGAGTAACACCCATCTCTAGCACACAAGTTACAGAGTCTTGAACAGCATCCAGAGTGAAAAAAAGAAAAAAATGATACTGAATGTGACTGTAGATTTGTGACCCATGTAAAAATACATTGTCAATTGTAATCTTTTTCTTGCTCATCAGATGGACAGACAGTGTTTCCCGTGAAGGACTTTGTCAAACATGTGGCAGATCTTCATGACACCCAAGGTTTCCAGAGAGAGTTTGAGGTACAACGCAACACACTATTTCTCTAGAGAAAGCATAGCCAACATGAAGCTCTTACTGTACTCCACTGTAACACATTCCAAAATATATTGTTAGAGAAAATCGGACCAGAACTGAAGGAGGCATTGCTGGAGATTCGGGAGTCACAATGAAAAGACTGGATTATAAAGAGAGGCACAGTCTGTAGCTTTTTAGCAAAAAAAAAAAAATAGACTAAAACATAAAGCATTGCTCCATGACATCTTTGCTGTGAGTAGGCTTTCATCTTCACAAAATTAACTTACTTACTTGGCCCGGAGGAGCCTCTTTCTGCTTGTTTCCACAGAAATATTGTTACTTTAGCTAAAATATTCCACAATATGGCATAAAACTTATCAGTCTCCATGGAGAGAGTTCCAAAGTATGGTTTAAACTTTCTATTTCCATGGAATTATGCAAGTGAGTTACATACAGTGCCTTTAAGTTAGAGAGGCTGTGTATAGCAGAACTCCCAGGAAACAGGTGGTCCAGAGAAAAAGCAGACAGGAGATAAATAAGGATGTAGTGAAAGTGGACTTTTTCCTCTAGTCTCTGAATGTAACTTGCCTTGTCCTTGTTTGTCTTGATGAGTAGGCCTATGTTAGCTCCTCTGAAGGAACAGTTCAGGTAAAGCACTCTGTCCTGCTCTAAAAATATTTTGTTGATTGGCATTTTCAGGACAAGCTTTATCCAAACTCTTCCAGTGCTGTCAGCGGCATGATTTGTAATGTAGCCTATACTTGTGTGTCTAAAGTTTTGTGTGTAATCTGCATCTTTGTTTTGTGTTGTCATGGAAACGTCTGGCTGCTTCCTCACTTCCTGTTTGTAGATCATGAAGGAGAGCTACGAGGTAAGACTCTCCCTGCACCGGCTCAGTGTTCTTCTTTTCTGCATGGCCACCTGTGGATAATATAATATGTTCATCAGTTTGGTTTGATTTAGACAAAAGGGCAATAATGTTGAGCTTTGTATCCTACGACAAATGTTCTGGGAACAATCTGCCATGTTTGTGAATAGCAGGCATTCATGCCCATAGTTTTTTATAGTTCAGTTTCACTAATACATCCTTCCCATTATGTCAGATTCAGTATTCAGTTCAGTACTTTTCACAACTTTCAGAGGTCAGAGCAAAGTTTAATATCGCATAACCATTAGCATGCTAAAAGAGCACTTGGAACCAAGTTCTCGGACATTAAAGCCATCTCATTTTGACCCTAGAAACTGCCTTAACAATATATCTACTGTAAACAGATTTTATTTATTACATGAAAAAATTGGGTACAGCCCCTTTAATATTTTATTAGTGTTATTTATTATTATTATTATTATTATTATTATTATTTATTAATATTATAATTACTAGATTTAAAATACTGTTTGTCAATAAGTCTAGTTTTCAGTTTGTATATTGTTGTAGATTCAAAGGAAAGTCAGTGATGTTTTGGTTTTGTAGGAGGTGCAGACGTGCACGGTGGACATGAGTCTGACCGCTGACATCTCCAATCACCCTGACAACAAAACCAAGAACAGATACAGCAACATCCTGGCCTGTGAGTATTACAATTCATCATTTTACTCTTAATACAGTATATAATACTGCAGTATAATCATTGGTTGAGTTTAAAACTAAATGATTTTACAAAGTTGAAATGTGTGTATGGTTTACTTATTGTTAAGCATTTGTAACTGTTACAGTTACTTCTTCACATACTTATTTATGCATGGGTTTCAAAATTATGAGAATGTAGCACTATTGCCTTGGCAATTAACAATTTAAAGCAAAGTAATACATATTTTGAATGGGAAAGTTCTTTAAAAGTTGCATAAAACAGGAAGCTGAAACCCATACAAAACCCTATTGAATTATGATTTGCTGCTGCGTGATGGTTAGGAATCAGATTTTCTGGAATAGGTATATCAGATCATACTTTATATTTGTGCTTGAGTAATATTATTATAAAATAGCAGTACTTTTTACTCCTACAAGTCTATCAGTGACAAAACGTTTAAGTTGATTCTTACTGGTGTACACAGATCTGATCTCTTTTGTCTTTCCACAGATGACCACAGTCGAGTCCGCCTCACCCCTCTCACCGACAAAGAAGGAAGGACCAACGATTACATAAACGCAAACTTTGTCAATGTATGTTTACCTTTTTATCAGCATTCTATTCATTCAGCCCTTGTCGAATCCTTATAGTTTAAAACTGAGCTGAAGATTTCTACGGCGGAATATCTCTTTGCCTGATCCAGAATACACACACGGGTCACCCCGCCCTCTGTCTCGCCTCGTGTCAAGCTCAAAGAGTACAGTGCCATCAGATTTGTTTTTTTTCCTTGACGCATGTGTAACAGTGGAGCACATTGGTCATCCATCATTTAGAACAAAATCAAACCTCTCTCAGCTCAGGTTAACAGTTTTGTGCTTCACTCATTGATTCTGCAGAAATATGGCATGTTTTTCAATCCCTTTAGATATTTTTTGTCTTTCTGTATTCTTCATAAGCAGCCACATTTGTTTTGACTCAGACAGACCAAGCACCTCCCTGATTGGCTAAATCCGCCTGTCAACCACGCCCATCTGAATTTATGGAGATGAAACCGTTGACCAGACTGATATCAGTCTGGATATAAATACTGAGAGATCAGATTACAGGCAAAATATATCTGCAATTACTGGGTATATCCACATGATACAAACACTGGAGCAAAGTTCGATGTCTGCATAAATAAACATTATTATTATTGTCTTTAATTATGATATTCAGCATTTGCGGATCATTAATTTGAATATCTCTTTCAATAACAGGGAGTCTCCCATAATACAACAATACAAGCCCCTGTCCTGATGACATTATCAAATTCTAGAAGGTGAATGCAAAAAAAAAGAAAAAAACATACTGTTAACAAGATGTCACTGCATTTTGTGATTTTGTGCATTGATTAGATTGATAGAGAGATTCCTTTATAAAACTCAGCCTTAATTGCTGTCACATTTCACTTGACTGAAATAAAACTATGTCCCATCAAACAAAAGCACGAAAACCTGTCTTATGAACTTAAACTATTTATCCTGATTTATCACTACTGCTCAAAGTTTGAGTCTTAAACGATGATCCTGAAGCAGTACGCCAACGAAGCAAACAACTACCTAAATTCAGCAATATCTCGGAGGATTTGTGAAAAGGACAAGCGACAAAAGCAGCGAGTGGCAGTCAAGTTGGTGAGTGTTTTCGAGGACCTCTCCAGCGCAGCTCCTCTGTGTGGCACAAGGCTCTTCACTCCGTCAGGCGGATGAAGGTCGATACTCTATTAGTGCTCTGATTGGCTGCTGCCCTCTGCTGACTTCACACACCAATTTGTTGTATTTGAAATGGCTTGGCAGGTTTCAGCCCACTCTTAACTTTACACAAAACGTTATCCTTGATTAGTTTTACTTTTTAAAGAATTGCACCAAAGTATTTTTTGGGTGTTATAACCTTGATTCTGTTTAAAATTTGTGACAAAGAAATGTTGTCTGAAAATGTGGCTTGCCAAAAAGAAATTTAACTCAAGATGGTCTTGAAATTCATGCATGTTAAGAAGCAAAAATAATGTATATATAAAGTAAAGATCTAAATCGGTTGTCTTATTATTGTTGTCTTATTGAGCAAGTGGCTTTTTAAGATCGTAGAAAAGGTTTCAGTGGTTGTCAACCGGATGCTGTTTGTCAAAAATGTATATCCAGACACTAATCAATACTAACTAGTAACAAAAACTAGATTTGAATAAGTATCGATGCGGAAAAATGAAATAAATCGGAAAAAATGTGACCTTTTCTAATTAGTGTCTTGATCTATAATTGTAAAGCAGCTCACAATTGAATCTTTCACTATTTTGTCCAGGGTTTTAAGAAGCCAAAGCTATACATCGCAGCCCAGGGTCCACTCAGATCCAGCACGGAGGATTTCTGGAGAATGATCTGGGAACAAAACGTTGGCGTTATCGTCATGATCACAAACCTGGTGGAGAATGGACGAGTGAGTCTGTTGTCTTAATACTAAAATGTATTAATAATGTAATAATGTAAGACTAAGAAGGGCACACATGTTATAAAGTGTCACCTAATAGGCTTTTCTGTCGCTGTGTGTTGCCCGTGTGCTCCTCAGAGAAAGTGTGACCAGTACTGGCCGGCCGAGGTGCAGGAAGAGTACGGCAGCTTCCTGGTCACAATGAGAAGCTCCAAACCACTGGCCTATTACACAGTCAGGACATTTAGCATCAGGAACACCAGCGCCAAGAAGGTAAAAATTCATTCATTCATTTTCTACCGCTTATTCCCGTTAGGGGTCGCGGGTGACTGGAGCCTATCCCAGTGACTTTGGGCCTTAGGCGGGGTACACCCTGGACAGTGGCCAACTCGTCGCAGCTGACACAGAGAGACAGAGACATTGACAGACAACCATTCACTCTCACATTCATACACTAGGGACAATTTAGAGTTGTCAATTAACCTACACAGTCATGTCTTTGGACGGTGGGAGGAAGCCGGAGAACCCGGAGAGAACCCACGGTAACACGGGGAGGACATGCAGACTCCACCCAGAGAGATCGTGTGACGTTGGGGTGGTCTGGGATTCGAACCCACGATCTCCTTATTGAGAGGCAGAAGCTCTAGCCGCTCTGCCACCGTGCACCCATCTATTTAATTACTTACTTGTCCCACAACTGAGGCTTAAGTGCTCAGAAATTCCCGTTTTCACCTACCCCCTATCCCCGCCCACATCCCTGTGCTTAGTTTCAATTATTTGATTTATTTGAAAATTCAGACTCTTGAGTGACACATGTAAGTAGCCACTTTTCAAAAATAAAAACTTGAAAATGACAATCCGCTGTGAAATGTCACTATGAAGAGGCAAGGCTTGTATTTTCTGTAGTTTTGAACAGGAAGAGGTCAATTGATTGTTTCTATTATTAAGCCAATTTAGGAAAATGTTGCGTTTTACAACTAACAACACATTAAATTATGTTCTGCTTATGTTATAATTAAATACTAATTACCTGAAAAAATGTAACATGTCTCCTTTAAAATACCAGATTTTAGTATTTTTTGTGATAAACCAGAGAGTTTTACTTTCTCAAAAACATACAGTAATACAAAATAAAGATTTTCTCCCTCAGGGCTCTCTGAAAGGCCGCAGCAGTGAGCGGATAGTGACCCACTTTCACTACACCCAGTGGCCCGACATGGGGGTCCCTGAGCTGGCCCTGCCCCTACTCAGCTTCATCCGGAAGTCCTCCAGGGCCCGGACAGAGGACATGGGCCCGCTGGTGGTGCATTGCAGGTGGGACAGGGAAACAACTTTTCATTTCTAGCATTACCATATTTGATTTTCCATAAAAAAAACATGGTTATGCCCTAAAACAAGTGAGCAACTAAAGCAGGACTTACACAAAGACTTTATTAAACTTTTATAATTATAATTATCATGTTGCCTAGCGCTGGAGTGGGTCGGACGGGGGCCTACATTGTCCTGGACAGTATGCTGAAGCAGATCACAGAAGAAGGAACGGTTAATATTACGGGTTTCCTCAAACACATCAGGACTCAGAGGAACTACCTGGTCCAAACTGAGGTGAGTGAACAATGCCATCCACCTGAAGAATCCACCTTGGATCTTGGAAGCTTGGGCCTGGTCAGTTCTTGGATGGGAGAACACAAGAAAAACTAGGTGCTACATTGACTTTTCAGATAACTAATGATTTTGGCCAATCCTGGCCTTTAGTCAGTTCTGTCTTTTCAGATTATCACTTTAGACTCACAAAAATCTTTTGCAGGACTGTATTTTGGTTTTTAGATATCGCTAGTAAAAATACTTGCAGATAATTCAGATTTCTTTCTCTATTTTCACATTCCTTTTCCTTCCTTTCTGCAGCTGCTTTTTCCCACATTTCTTACCTTTTTAGTGCCTTTTTATTTCACTGTCTTTTTGGCTCGATGCCATCAGACTGCTGTCACTCATCCTTCCATTAAATCCCTTCGCTTTCCACTTATCGATTTTATCACAACTTCCTGAGTACTTTTCGGTCATAAAAATTTAATTTTCTTCAAAAAAATCTTTCAGTCGCATGCATAGCTGAACAGGACAGTTTTAAGCCTGGATTTGAACATTGTCAGAGCAGAGGCCTGTCAGGCTGGTAGAACAACGCTAAGCAACTCCTGAGATCGTTACTCAGTATTTTGATCAGAAACTAATACTGTGGATACAGAGTGTGTAAGAGTACAAGAACACAACTGCCCCACGTGCACATGAAAACAGCATCACTCACGTGTGGTCTACTGTTTGATTTGCCCAAACAGTCCTGGTTTTTCACAGTTTCCTCTGTTTGGTGGCTAACGGTGACTTTCCTATTGTAAATGCATTGGGGCAAATGTATGGAATGGTGGCACCAACCTATAGATTACAAGCATTATATTTGTGTTTATTTTTATAATAATTTGAAAATATTTGGTTATCACTTGTAAGATATCACAAATACTCAGAGGACACGTTTTAACACATTTACTTCTGAGTGCATAAATAGGTCATGTTTATGATTTTTAACGAAAAAAAATTCTCTGTTTTTCTTGTACAATAGAGCCATGAAAAATAGCACGGGCTGTAACTGAAGAGAACTACATTATGTGGAAGTTCATTGTACACACAGTAGAAGTAGTTGTTTACATTGTGCCTCCCCCAAAGGTTAACCCTAAGTAAGCTTTCACTGAAGCTTTTCGAAGGCATAAACAAGGATACAATGTAAACTGACAACAACATTTTGACAAAAGTGTTGTCAAAGTGGTGTTTACAGTTATGTTTTGCACTTGTTAACTTTTGCACTTGGAAAGGCATTTGCCGTGTCTTGCAAAAGATGTAAAGCCAGGACATAAAGGGGAGGGCTTTTCTTACCCCTGAGCCGGAGTTAGTATTTTTTGCTTTATCTTGCAATGGTGCAGAATCCTATTATGCTTTTCCATTGCATTTCTCTAACTCTGTTAATGTTACTTGTTTTGTGTTTGAAGAAAACTTTGGTAATCTTAATACATTACAAAACTATACAAAGTAATAATGATTAAAAAACAACAACAGCTGACCAAGTTCAGAAGCTTTGACCTTCTATGCCAGGATTCTGGCATAGATTACTACATAGTGGATTCTATAATCCACTATGTAGTAATAATTTAGTATTAAGAACAAACAACTTTAATTTAGTCTTAGGAGATATAATTACCTTGTTTACATGTTTTGGCTGTGGTAATTACATCTCCTAACTTACAGTTACTATCAAGCGTGCAAGTTTCTTCTATTTTTCCCAAATGTGTTCAGTAAAATAGACATCTTACCCCTAGTCTAGTCTAATTATCATTATTTATTTAGCTATAATAGGTATACATTTTGTTCTTGCCTTATTGTCAAACTCCTTCAGATTATTCAGATTTGGGACTAGCAAAAAGAGCATACAGTGACTTTTACACACTAAGTATGACAATGACAAACAAGGCATGTCCATTTACACATCCAGTTAAACCGTAGAAAGGTTCAGAGGTTGTCATCGACGCCGTTTAAAGATCGAGAGCTGACTTTTATCCAAAAGTCATTGTCAATCGATTGACAATGACTTTTGGATAAAAGTCGAAACGTCTCGATCTTTAAACGGCGTCCGGATGACAACCTCTGAACCCCTTTCTACGATGGACCACACCTGGACGAATGAGGGTTTACATCGACGACATCCAGT
This sequence comes from Rhinogobius similis, assembly GCA_019453435.1. Classification (NCBI taxonomy): domain Eukaryota; kingdom Metazoa; phylum Chordata; class Actinopteri; order Gobiiformes; family Gobiidae; genus Rhinogobius; species Rhinogobius similis. The sequence continues at coordinate 31,956,272 of CM033628.1, read as the reverse complement.
TAAAGTTAAATAATGTTTGACAACAAGGAGAAAACTCAAATGCCAGCCATGTCCTTTACACCTGCTATTCTCTGCTCCTCCCTCCATTAAACTTCAATGCACCGCAAGAATCGTTCAAATTCATTTCAACCACAAAGACCATTGTTCTAGGTGGAAATGTTACTTCAAAAATAAGTGTACAGCTTGTGCACGGTGAGCAGTGCTGGGGCGAAGGTGCAGCACAGTCCCTTGAACCCCATCACAAAGACTGCATTGTGGTTCTTGTCTGTCTTCCAGGAACAATACGTCTTTATCCACGACGCTCTGGTGGAAGCTGTGCTGTGTGGAGACACTGAGGTAGCAGCGTCGCATCTGCACAGATACGTGGACGAGCTGCTGACGCCGCGGCACACTGGGAAGACACGCCTCGACAAACAGTTTAAGGTCAGATGATTAGGACTGTGTTGTGATGTTTGAATATGTTCGTCAGGTTAGTGCTTTTAATAGTATTGCATAATTGGACATTTTGTGCAAATTCAACTTTGATGAGCTTTTAATTATGTTACAACAGTGTTTCCTCAACATTAGTTTAAACAAAGTTGTATTTTGATTGATTCCTGCATGTTTGAGTAATATTTGAGTGCCGTTTTCACCTACCTCCTATCCCCACTCACATCGTGACACATGTACAGTTCTAAAATGTGCCACATGCCAACATGTAAATGACAATCTGTTTCTTTTTATTGTGTAATGTAAATGTAAAGAGATTCATTCTGTTCAAAAAGTACAAAAACAATTATACATTTGTGAGTTTTAACAATTATGCATGGCAACAATTTTGCCGTCTGAATGAATTGCTCATTTGTAAGACAAATGTATTCATGAAATGTGAGTTAGATCTGATAACACTCGTCTCATTACTAGTGTGCGATATTGACAAAAGTATTTTTCGTAGTATCTGTAGTGATCGTGATATTCAGATGCTATTATGTCAATCCACAGAAATGTGTTAAAACATATCTTTAAACTTATTAAGGTTGAGGTGTAATCATCAGACAAATGTGAAATGTCTGTAAAATGAAACACAAAAGTGCAGAAATATCTTTTATTAATTTGAAAGTTTACAATATAACATAATAATTAAATAAAATCAGCTTTTTCTAACATTTTTACTCTAAACGATATACTCCATATTAAAATGTTTTGCATATTTTGCATATCTATGAAAAAAATATTCATAATATATCTATTTTGAAAATGTATATTGCCCACTTTTATGTCTCATTTGATTTCAGAGAACATTTAAGAAAAAATAACATGAAAGTGTGCGTGTTGGTAAATCATTTTTCAGTTCCTAACCTCAGTTCTTTCTTTACCTGTAACACGTCTCCAAACATGAGATGAAATACACACTTTCTAGTCATGGCTGCTTGAAAAATACTTTGTAGTGCAAGTCCTGACCCGTGATTTTGAATGTTAAATTTGTTCTTTGAGATATCATCTATTTCAAAATCTAAAAAGGGTCACTCTTTGATTTACTTTAAAATGATCTTGTATTACCACTCTGTGTAGAGCTATGAACATTATTGATTTGAAAATAAGATGTAAATAGTATAAATCTCTCCTTAAACTGATAACAGCACGAGGACAATACTTCTCCACTCCAGACTTGTGTGAGGTGCTTGACATCTGCCTGTGCTGGAGATTCAAAAGCAGGAGAAAAAACATGCTTAAAAGAACATGTTTGGAACTTCAATGACACAGCTTTATTTTTACATTGAACTCTTTCCCCACAGCTGCTCTGTCATTCTTCACCAAAGCAGTGCGACTTTACTGCAGCCTCTCTGGAGAGCAATGCGAGCAAAAACAGGAGCGCCACCATCTTACCAAGTGAGTCCCGAAAACACAAGTGTGGGCTGATGTGTGGTGGAGGTTAGAGGGATCTGTAAGAGCCTTTTTCACAGTGTCAGCTGACCACTTTAGAGCTCAGAGGTGAGTACTTAGTCTGGGCTGACCACCTGACAAAGCCATATGACCACTTACATTATATCTCATATGTTTTATATCGGCTCGACAAATAGTGGTTATAGGCCGCAGCATGACAAATTTACAAAGGGTAGAAAAAAGAAAAGAAAAGAAGAAATACATATCAGACCATCCTTTTTGTCAAAGGTGCTGTGCCTGATTTTTACTGTCTTAAATGTGAAAAACAGAACTAATTCATTTTAAATAGTTGGCAGTGGGCCAGATTTATTGCGCTGGACCAATATGGATTTTTGTTGAGCTCATATCAATAGCTATGGATTTTAAAATTCATAGCAATGCCCATAAAGTTGAAGTAAAGTTCACAAAGGAGCTTTTCACTTAAAATAATTAGTTGCATTACTTTACACAGTAATGTAACAAATTATTTTAAGCACATGCCACATTGTGCAGAGAGCGGAGGGTCATTACACCCTGTGCTCACGTCATATGTTTAGCTCGTCTATCCCACGTGTAAGAACTGACTGGGGAAAGAGGGCTTTTTCTTATGCTGCTCCCACAGCATGGAATTCCCTCCAATCGGAGTGGAAATTGCATGAACTGGTCTCAGTTACCGTAGGTGTTTTCGCGCAATGTTGAAAAACAAAGACTGTCAATCTTTTAAAAATTGTTGGTGCCTTTAAATGGACATTTTGTTCTTAATTTCTTGAATTTCTCTTCAAATGTAAATGTTTTTTTTTTTTACTTTGTGTTGCTGTTATGTTTTTCACTTTGTCCCAGGTCACCCCTGAAAAAGAGGTTTCAATCTCAGTGGGTTCTTACCTGGTTAAATAAATAAATCAATTAATTTATTAATATTGCTGTATGTTCAGTTGTGTGAGCTGGTGTCACTGAGGGGTTCTCATTCAATTAAAAAAAAGAAAGAGTGCAAATCTTATGAATATTGTTTGCGCTTCTAAATAGTAGTTATGTTATACTGTGTTAGTGTGTTAGTGCAAATAAATAATTATGCATTTATTCATTACTCATTAGAACCAATGCATATCACCCATCCCTGCAAATGTAATTATCTAATGCATTTGAAACATCTCAGTAATTCATGTGTTTATAAGCATTTTTCACAACTCTCAGAGGCCAGGCGTCTTATTTATAAAGCCTGCATATGTACAAAAATGTTAAGTGCATGACTTTTTCCGTTATGTTTGTGATTTATAAAAATACAACATTACATAGAAATAAGAAAACTCAGAACTTCACAGAAATAAGGCAATCTGTGCTCAGAGAGATGAGAAATTATGTTTTTGGAAGTTTGTGTTTTAATAAGAATTCCATGCAAACTTTTATAAAAGAGACCCCAGAGCAGTCACATCACAGTAAAACAACCAATAACTTCCTGCTTTGTGGAGAATAAAACACTAAGAACTACTCTTACAAGATATTTGTACTGGCACAAAACAGATTTTACTTTATTACATGAAAAAAAATGGCATACAGCCTCTTTAAATCCATTGCCTGTGTCTTACAATTGATGGGTTGTAACTTTTGTGTTTCTGCAGCTGAAAGATCTCGTGTGAGGTTATTGACGTCGGCCGGAGAAACGTCCGACTACATAAACGCATCATACGTCACTGTAAGAGCAGCTGTATCATCACTTCCTCAGTCAACATGTTCTTTTATGTAAACGCTCACAACACTATTTGTATTTACAGGGTTACAGACACAGCAGAGAATTCGTCATTACCCAGAATCCTTTGCCTGGGACGGTCAAGGACTTCTGGAGAATGATCTGGGACCACAACGCTCAGGTCGTCGTGTCGCTGCCGGGGCCGACCACTTATGGGGTAACAGCGCTTTTGTGCGCACGCCAATTCACACGTTCGACGCACAATGGGTTAATATGTCGCCCGTTTGTGGTTAAAGGAGGAGGAGGCGGAGTCCTGCGTCTTCTGGCCTCGTAAGGGAGAGCCAATCAGCTACGAGGCGTTCACGGTCACGCAGAAATCGGAGAACCACATCTGCCTGGCCAACGAGGACATGCTGGTGCTGCAGGAGTACACTCTGGAGGCGACACAAGTGAGACAGATTACAGGAACAGTCGGGTTGAATTAAATATATCACAAAACCAGGTCTTAATGAGATGAGATGTTTAATATGTCACTCAATCTATCTATAATCTATATCTTTCATTTTGAATTTTTTCTTTCTCCAAATTTCTACTCAACAGTGCACAAAAATGTCTTCTATAAATTAGTTTTACAATGAAGATGTGTTTTATTTTGGTATATTTAACAAAAGATTGAGTCACTTGTGTCAGAGACAATTGATAAAGGTGTTAGTATAAAGATAAGAATGTATACATTATTTACTAAAACTGCGCCTTTATCGCTGCTTTAAATCTAAAATAAAATTACAAATGGGGATTTAATGCTGTAATTCAAAATGTATTCTGCTGTGTGAGATGAACAATCACATTTTTAAAAAAGACAGTTACACAAAAACCAGAAGAGGTCATCGGACATTTATGCTCCAGGACAAGCTCTGGGGTTAAAAGTTTAAGCGACAGGTCAAAAGAAATAATTATTCTGTTCTTACTTTTGAAAAACTGTACTTTCTAACTTGTGCTGCAATGTGACCGGAGATTTTCCACTGCAGCACGTTAAAATGTCTCAAATTGAATGAGTTGCGCACAAAATGATGTCATGCTCGTGAAGAACCGCCCTTGCTTTTCAAAACGTTTCTATTTTGATACAGCGTAAGGCATAAAAAAGGTGTTAAAAGTGAAATAATAATACGCTAAATTGCCATTGTCTGTGTTTTAGTATGAAGCTTAGCCCCGCCCACTTTGCTCTCACTCTGATGTTGAATCATGACAGAGAAACAACAGTCTGGGACATTCGTTATAAGCCGAGCGTTGTGGTTGTGAAGTCTAGTCGTGTATATAACCCCGAACATGTGTATATAATGATCTTATGTATGTCTTGCACCAGGACGACTACGTGCTGGAGGTGAGACACTACCGCGCCCCCCGCTGGCCAAACCCCGACAGTCCCATCAGTAACACGTTCGAGCTGCTGAACCTGGTGAAAGAGGAGACGCACTCAAAGGAAGGGCCCACCGTCGTCCACGATGAGTCAGTTGATCTTTGGATGTTACATACATTTATTACATGCTTATAGGTACAGATTTACATACTTGTTTGGCTTCATTAAATAGGAAGGACAGTGTAGCAAGAAATGAGGGAGAAAAGCAGGAAGGGCTTTGACACCACAGCAGTGCATTTGTGCTGCAGCTTAGACCACTCCACCACCAGGCAGCACTAAACACAATGCACCATTTGACAAATGTAGTCAAACCTCCCTCCATGTGGATATTGATTAACTACAACCACATTAAGTTGCACTCGCCTCTAGGGATGTCACAGTATCACATTCTAGTATTACCGTAATTGTGAGAAAAACATATCAGTTTAACAAATTTTCACAATTACTGAGACCAGGACCAAACTGTCAATCTTTAATTTACTTTCATTCCTCAAGTTTGTGACCAGCTTGATGGAATCAAACTTTCTGAGTGTCAAAATAATGTAAATGTAAAAAAGTACAGTGATCCCTCGTTTATTGCGGGAGTTGCGTTCCAAAAATAACACGCACAAAGTGAAATCCGTGAAGTAGTCAGCTTTATTTTTATTATTTTACAATGCAATACTGAACTATGGAATGAAACCAAAAATCAAAACCTGTTTTAAAGCCCAAAATTTGTTTAAAACAATCATTTTAATATAGTAATACAAGGTTGGAAACATTGTCACTGGTGTATTTCACAGTCTGTGCCTCTTGGTCCTGACTCCGCTCCGCTGTAGCGTCTGTTTCTACTGAAGGCGCAGGAGAAGAACATTGTTATGGGTAGTTGTTGGCGCTCTTTCTTTTTCTGAGCAAGAAGATTTTTATAAACGGATATGCCACCTTCGATTATATTTGAGAACTGCAATGAACGACTCAAAGGGTCCCGTTCTTGTGCGTGCGCTGAAGTTCAGTGGATGCACTGTAAAAATATCCGCACTGTAAAAAAAATCCGTGAAGCAGTGAAGCCGTGAAAGATGAAACGCGATATAGCGAGGGATCACTGTACTTCACATTTAGGTCTATTTTTAACTATAGATTGAATTAAAACACTTAATTCAGCTTCTAAAATGGTCACAATTGTTATTTTTTTAGTTATTACAATAGTATTGTGAGTTGAAAAATCCTGGTTATTGATTATCTGATTAATGTTGACATCCCTACTCACCACTTCTGTCAGTTGAACGCCTGTATAAACAGCTTTAAACAGGAGCTTTACTGGCTACAACATAAGCACGTGAGCCATTTTTTAAAAATCTCAATCCTATCTAGACGTAGAAGTCATTTTATAACATAACATTTATATAAATATTCATAACATGAATAACATATCCATAAGTCAGAAGTGCATATATTTATGAGCTATTAAATAAAACCATTAAAATGATCATATATGTTGATAGTTAAAACCCAAACTGACTTTTTAAAAACATAAGCCAGAGTGACCAGTGAGCAAACACTTTGAAAATTTTGTAGCCTAAGAAATATACTGCTATATATGAACTGTGTGGTTACACATGTGCATGTTTATGTATACAATGTTGTGTTTCACAGTGTGGGCGGAGTCACAGCAGGGACCTTCTGTGCTCTGTTGTCTCTGAGTCGGCAGCTGGAGGCTGAACAGTCGCTCGACGTGTTTCAAGTGGCCAAACTCACAAACCTGATGAGGCCCGGAGTGTTCAGTGATGTGGTACGTTTGTGCTGACCGCACCATTACTACTTGTAACGCAATAAATACAATGTTTTCATATTAAAGGCCCCAGTATCATAAAGCTCATTATTGCAAGCTTTTTAAAATATTTTTGAATGCTTTGTTACTAATAAATGTTTCAACCACTTTTTTAAGATGTTTTGGATAATAGGATACTCAACCATGTTTAATCAGCTTGTTGTAGGAAATGTTGCTCAAATAGGAGTCAACAAGTCAAGTCAATAAGGCGCTATCTTTCTCGCGCTCCCGAGTCAGGAAAGTGAACGTGTATGTGCATCATCTCAGCTATAGCAGCAGAGTGTGTGCACGTGATCTGAATTGTGCTTAATTTGCCCATGCATTGCATTGAAATGGACAGACGGCAAAGCACATCAAATCGTTTTCATGCAACAAAAAAAAGAAATAATGTTTTTAAAAATGGTACCGGAACATAGCACATAGTACTTTTCCTTGATGCATTTTATTTTCAAGTAACTGTAGTTTTACTTTAGTATAATTCTGAGTACTCTACTCTAGCATATGAATTGCTCAAGACTGACCAAATCCTCAGATAAAAAGGGGCAAAATCACAGAACGATATCCAAATCCAAACACAGAGCCCACTTGTCCTTTCTCTTACACGTGAACACTGCTGTCCCCGCAGGAGCAGTACCAGTTCCTGTACAGGGCCATGCTGAGTCTGGTGGGGAAACAAGAGGACGAGAGAGCGCTTCAGTCCTCAGAAAACAACGGGACCATCGTCGTGGGAACAGCCAGCGCCGCCGAGAGCCTGGAGTCTCTAGTTTAACACTCACCAGACGACCCCATGGACTCTTAACTGAGCGTCAAATACTGTCTTAAAACTACACCAATCAGGCTTCACATTATGAACCAACAATAGTCCTGCTCAATATGCAACAACTGTGTATGAATCCTCTGACCACTTTTGACTATTAGGCTCTGGTCCACTCCAATCTTTGTGTTTAGTCATTTTTAACAAGTGCCAATGTTGTTGATGCTCGCTGTCAGCAGAGGTGGTTACAAAAGTCTACTTAAGTAAGAGTAATGTTACTTATAATACTCAAATAGAAGTAAGTCAAGGTGAAGTAAAAGGTACTACTGTAAGACTGTAAGGTGACAGACAAAACATAAAAAATACACAAATAACAGGCGTAACTACACTTTAAATAGCTATAATAAAGCATGAAGAAAGACTTTATAATGAAGAAGAAGCAGGCATACCCAACTTTTTTTCTCATGAGCAGGGATAGTATTCACTTCTGTGTCTGAAAAGCTGTTCTAAAGCTGTGCAAATGGCCCATAAATTGAGGCAGGAAAACTACAGAAACTAGAAGTGTTTGAGAGAGCGAGGAATAAATTAGGAACGTTTAAACCTACTAAGAATGATTCAGGCTTAGTAAGTATTTCATTAAAACCCCTAACCTGTACACCTTTATGAAGTAGTTACTAATTCCGAATCATTCTTAATAAACTGTCAGTTAATTATAAATCAAGCGGTGGTGGAAGAAGTTGTCAAGCTTCTAAATAGTCAGACGTTGTGATCTTGATAAAGAATTGTGCTAATTTTGGTCAAAGGAAGCAACTGAATCGATTTTTATTTATATATTTTTTGTAAAATGCAGATCTTTATCTCAAAATCTTAAAGTACTTTTTACTTCAGTCCAGTTCAAAAATGTAGCGTCAAGTAGAGTAGAAAGAGAAGAAAGTACAGCTCTCAAATATGGCAAAAGTACTGTTAAATTTACTAAAGTAACAAACAGATACCTACAACTTTGACTGGAGTGCAGTGGTGGAAAGTAATGAAGAATAAAAGTAGTACAGTAAAAGTACTGTATTTAAGTAAAATTTTCAGGCATCAGTACTGGAATTTTACAGTGAATACTTTTTACTTTTACTTCACTACATTTGAGAGCAAGAATCTGTACTTTCTACTCCACTACTTTTTTTAACTGAACTGAAAAGTAAATAGTACTGTCAGTTTGGTTTTCGGGGTTATTTTAGCATATTTATGGTGATATTATGCCGTAAGTTTTTGAGTTCAAGTCATGGCTTTGAGCAAACAAAAATATTAATAAAAAAACATTGAAAAATTGACAAAAATATCACGACAATTCGTTATCAAAATCACCACATTTCAGTCTTTAATAGAAATTTATATTCTTTTACTTTTGACTTTTAAAGGGCCTGTACCTGATTTTTACTGTTGTGAAACGGGAAAAATAGAACTAGTCCATAAAGTCAAATCTGTGTTCACCCGGTACAGATATATAGAAAAAGCATCTATTCAAGTGAAAATAAGACCATAACTTTTACTCTGCATCTATTTATAGAGCATTTTATTCAACGACAGAAGCAGGAAGTGCGCTGTTTCATGCTAATGTTTGTTAATGTTTGACGGTCTGTGAAAACAAACTCATTGTAGTGAATATTTAGGATGTTGGGACTGCATTGGGAAAGTTATTGGGAAAGATACATGTGACAGCTTTAAAGACTTTAACATGAACTAGTTGTTTCTCACATTTCAAAACAATAAAAATCAGGTACAGGGCCTTTAATAGTTACATTTCAAACGCATACTTCAATTATTTTTATATGCAATACTTTCACTTTTACTCTTTTCCTTCAATAACTAAACTGAGTACTTCTTCCACCACAGATTTTTGATTTTGTACTGTTTCTTTCCACCACTAGAATAAAGTCTTTGTTTATGCTGATTGTTAAGGCTCAAGCTGCTATTCAAAGTAGTATTAATCAAGTGCTAAAACCCCCCACAATAGTGTAATATTTGAGTGTAAAAGTGACCGGAGTAAGTGTGTTTGTAGCCGTCTCTGCCTGTCAGTGGTCATAATGTTTTGCCTGATGACCACCACAGTCATAACCCTTTCACTTGCCGTAGCTCTGTGCTGCCATGTCTCTGCTGGACTTTGTATCGTGTGCCTTTTTGTATCCTTCATTGTCTCCCTCTAACACCTTTGATACCGATTGTAGAGTAACATTGGATTTTTTTTTGTTTTTTTTTTGGAAATGTGGACTAACTATTTCTTTTCAAATCTTTGTATTTATTGGCACTGAGCCAAAAGCAAAAATGAGAAAAAGGGAAAAATGTGCATCTTTTTACATCAAATGGATATTTTGTTAGCGTCTTTTATAGAAACTCACGCACTGAATCTCTTTGTAAATATCACTGCAGCCGTAGCAGCCGCGAGCTATTGAAGGCGACCGTTTGAAAAGGGCCTGGAATAATTATTAAGAATATTAATCTAATGTAAATAATATTATAGTAATCAACTCGATGGACCAAATTTCTATTTATACGTTTAGATTTTTATATTTGACCGTTGTTAGTGCTTTCAGATGTTCTTGTCTCATTTGAATTGCTTAGCCTGAAGGACGTCATTTGATTTTATACTTTTGTAACAGACTAAATGTAATGCATGGTACTGACAAAAACACCGCTGGACTGTAGCTGTAGGGCATTAAACGTGGGAAACGTCAGAAAAAACATGAATCGCTTTGTTCTTTCTTTGGTAAACTATTATTATAAGCTCATTGAACATAGTTTATTTTACTCACATTCATCAAAGGAGACATTATGCAAATTAGACAAAGCTGTATTTCAGACTGTGTACAAAAAAAAAATCTGCCACTTGCGAAAGTAAAAGACCACAATAAAGAGGCAGGGCCAGCACACTTCTATTCAATAATTTTAGTCATTTTTATCAAGTGCCAGGGTTGTTGATGTTCACTGTCAGCAGAGGTGGTTACAAAAGTCTACTTAAGTAAGAGTAATGTTACTTTATAGTACTCAAATAGAAGTAAGTGAAGTAAAAAGTACGGTAAGGTGACAGACAAAACGTAAAAAACACACAAATAACACAAGTAGCTACACTTTAAATAGCTGTAATAAAGCATGGAGAAAAACTTTATAATGAAGAAGGAGCAGGTGTACCCAACTTTTTTTGTCACGATGAGTAAAGTTTATCTTCCTTCCCAGAAAATGTAGTGTAAAAGCAGAATTTTGGGATGAAAGCTGATGGAGCGGGGATAATATTGGCCCATAAATTGATGTGGGAAACTACTTGCGAAAGTAAACGACCACAATAAAGAGGCGGGGCCAGCAGCAGAGAATCCGTTTTTGAACAGGAAGTCAATGAACACACTTCTATTCAATCATTGTAGATCAATATTATGGTTTACAGTTTAATAAAATGTAAAAGCGTGATCTATTTATGTTCAGTTTTAAGGATACATATTATGCAAAATTGGCTTTGCTGTTGTTCCCTCATCAAAAACATCTGCTTCTTGTATTTAGTTTCCCTGACGCTTGTTCGATGAATCCTGTCTACAAGGTCCCTTTGGCTCTGAGCCTCAGAAAATCACTCATGTTCAAATTTCCCAGATTAGCGCAGTCAAAGTTAGTGCTCCGAGATCTTCTGCGCTGTTTTTAAGTCCATAAAGCATTACCTGAGCTTATCTGCTGTCAAATCATGCTCAGTACTACACCTTTTATTTATTTTCCCGCGGTAATTCCCTCTGATGCTTGTAGATCGAGGGCTAACAGAAATTCTGATGAGGGAACACCTGACTGATAGAAAGTAATGTGTAGTTTTGAATACATGCCTTATTTATGAGATGCCAAAGCAAAGGTGATGTTTAAAAGACTATAACAATAAAAATAATGCATAATATGTGTCCTTTAATTCAAAATTCTAGACGAAAAATATAAAGTCTAGTTTAAAAGAACAAAAACAGAAAATAGAGAGCTTAACTTCTGTCATATAGAGAAACAAATTGACATCAGATTGCGCCGTAATGGACAAGTAGTTTAATATCCCATTTTGATTGGGCACAACATCATCAAAATAAAGCAAGGAATTCATTCTTTACCTCCTGCCTGATTGCACAAATAGAAACAAAGCTATGTACCAGTTTTACTTTTGTTTTGCTGAACTAACCCGAGTGGAACTGAGCTGGACGTTTACACGGTGGACAGCTTGGTTTTATGCAGATTCCGGGGGCCCTCTCTCTGCTTCTTCTTCTGCCTCATTTGTTTCAACAATTTAACAGTTAAGTCTGGCTGGAAAAAGCCTAACGAAGCATCAGACGTATAAAGAAGAGCTATTGTACCAGTGTGACCTCAGATCGAGTTAAACAAAAGCTCTCATGACCTTTGTCTCCCTCACTAGACTGACTGTTTATTTGCACTCTTTCTTTTTTGTTCAATATGCAAAAAAAAGTTATTTCTTTTTGTAACTTTAATGTACATGGAATATCAATGAGTGGATTTGATCTAGAAGAGATTGCTTTATATGTGCTGTAAAATAGTAAAAACTTTAGTAATTTTTTATGACACTAAAGGTAAGGACAAGTAAAGGTCTATATGACTAACAAAAAGTATGTGTTCCAGCAATAATAACGCCTGTAATTAAACAAATGCTTGTTAGCCTTGTTTAATCATAGTAGTTGTTTAACGATAATAATACGTTTAATAAGCCTTGTTTCCATGGTTCATTTTGAAACGGATCAGTGCAGTCTGAAAGTGGGTTTTAGGATTTAGGATTTTCTCATTTTGATTATTTAATTCAGGTCGCTGTTTATGGAGAAAAGTTGAAAAATCTGTTGACAATGACTGGAAGTAAACAAACTGATGACATCATACTGGGGAGCCAAAGGTTATGCATAATTTACACAAAAGAAACAACTTTTTTGACCTGATTCAACAAAATTAAGTGTTCACATGAATTTTTCTTTGTCAAATAGAAAGATCAGTGACATTAGATGAGTTTTGGTGCGCTGTACAGGATGGTTTCTTGATGGATGGAAGTAAAATAAAAAACCTAAAAGTTGAAGGAGTTGTTCAACCTGTCAGAGGCCCTTTAACTTTGAGCAGTCCGTGGGGGAATTACCTCCTGAAGCGCTCTCAGGCACTGGTCAGAGTACCAGAGCAGTCCAAACGGGCCTTTTGTGCACCTTTAATCAGAAATGACAACTTAAAGGAGACATATTATGATTTTTTTTCAGGCATTTATTATTGAATTGAAACATAAATAGTTAATTATCTTACATTTTGTTTGTTGTAAACCACAATATTTATCTAAAACTGCTCAGTGATAGACACAGGTGCATTGACTTCCTGTTCAGGACTGCAGAACTGATAAGCCCCGCCTCTTCATAGTGACTGTAACAAGTAACAAATTGTCTTGTTTGTCAAATTTTAGAACTCAACATGTATCACTGAGTCTTTATTTTGCAAATAACTAAATACTGGATGTGGGCGGGGATAGGGGGTAGGTGAAAATGGGAATTTTCTGAGCACTTGAGCCTCAGTTACAGGACAATCAATCAAAATACAACTTTGGGTAAACTAATGATAAGGAAACACTGTCGTAAGATTAATCATTAGTTAATTTAGCATAATATGTCCCCTTTAATTTTAACGTTATTGTGTCTTTTCCTATACATGCTATTAGAATACTTGGTTGCAATTTGAAACAGTATGTTATATCTTTTTAATAAGAAAAAGTCCTCAAAGTGCAGCTGAAACCCATGGATACAAAATATTATAAAGAAAATGTTTTTCGTTGGTGTTAATTGAATTTCATTAACGTAATTCTTACAGTATTTAGAGGGTTGGGTCTACTTGAATGGCTAAATAAATCAACATCAATTTCTGCAAAAGTATCCTGCAAAAGGCAAACCAGACAGTTTGGGGAAGTGAGTTGCTCAGTTGGTTGTAACCTAAATAAGGCTTGAGAGTTTCAGACAGAAAGGGCACAAGGTCAGGACGCCCAGACAATAGAAGTGTGGCTGAACTCAGCGGAGAAAAGACAGGCGTGGGGCATTTCAACCTGCGCACGAGTCACCGATAATCCCAACATCTTCAAGTCTTAATCCGGCCTAAGACTGAGCGAGAAGTGCGTCTTTACAGGCCGTCAAAGTAGGCCAAGTGTCCAGACATCGTCTTGACCCGCTGCCGGATCCATGCGCCATTTGCATTTTTGACTTTTTCATAATTACGTGCCCAATTATCCCCTGCTTGGTGGCCTCGTTTGCATGGCTGCCCCGGAGCAAAGAGACGGGGTTGAGTCTGCAGAGGTGACGAGAGGGGTCACTGTCAGGGGCACAAGCGACACGTGACACTGCGGCTCACTGTGGGCCATGTTTGAGAGGAGACGGGAAATAAAGTGCAATTCATAATGCTTAATACAGTAAAGATAAAAAGGACAATTAGGTCGAAGCCCGGTGTGGATTACTTTGTTTTAGATTAGTTTAAAGTTTGACTATTTGCAACGTTTTAATTTTATGTGCATGAGGTTTTTCTAATTAGTGCTTTGTTTGGTGGTTTAGACCCGATGGGAAATATTTATCATAGTTTTACATCAGTCAAGTTACAGTTTGTGATGAAAATCTGAAAAAGTAAAAGAGATTAAATAATCCTGAGTTCTGAAACAAGCCATCTAAAATGCGTGGACAATTTACAAGTGACAAACACAATTTTCTGTCAGTCTAGACTGCATATATATATATATATATATATATATATATATATATATATATATATATATATATATATATATATATATATATGTATATATATATATATATATGAGATGACTTGTAAAATATTATCTTCAAATTATGGCACTTTATACAAATTAGATTAGCTTGAATAACAACAAAAAACACTCAAATAAATACAATTAAACCAGATTTGAAATGTTCAACAGGTGTAAATTCCAGCTCGCAGTGGGGGTCCCGGGTCGGCTACATGGTTATTATGGGGGTCCCTGAAATGTTTGGGAACCCCTGCTGTAAACAAGGGCCAAAATCTATATAAATTACACAATAGAAATGATTTGACAGAAAAAAAACACCTGATAACACACAGAAGGATTCTGTTTTAGAACTCTGCTCTATTTCCTGTCATTTTCACAGGCTTTTCTACAGGTTTTTTTTTTTTTTTTTCACAAATTGCAACTCAACTGGTGTAAAACTAATAAATGTTGATCCCAGAGACTATTCCACCAAACAAAGTCATAATCAGAAACATGAAAACCTGTCACTTTGAGCATCATTTACTGTGACCAAATTGAAGAAAAAAAATGATTACAGAAACTTGACAGAAATAACCAACTTGTATACTTTTTTTTTATTAAACATGCTTTTAAAAACGGTTTCATTACATAAAATAATTCACACAACACACACCTGTTGACTTGGTAAATGAATAATGGCCCTTTTCTTTCAATCTGAGGAAAACTTAACTCGTCCAATGTTCATTTATCTAAATCCATGTAAGTACATGTATAAATATTTTACAATATACTCTGTATAAAAATACATGTAAAATAAGTGTCTTCTTTAGAAACCCTTTACAGCTCGGGACAAACCGTTCAATCTGACTTCAGTCTCAAAATGTACAAATACATTTTGGTGGAAGGAAATAAATACTTTGGTAGTTTTAAATACATTAGATTAGGAAAAAAAAAACTCTAAAAGAATTGATTTATCAATTAACCGTTCAGTCTCATTAGATTAATGATTGGAACTAAAGGTTGGTGTAATGAACTGGTGGATTGTCATTTAAAGTGTTCAAATGACATATTTACAGTCAGGATTGTACACAAGTTCTTGATCATAAAATGTATTCTTTAACACTTTCGCAACATGGTTTTGAGTGAAAATAGAGCTTATAGGCTTAAATCTTCATCTTCATTTATGTTAACAAAATTATTATTAGTCAACAGAAAGATATTTGGTATCTTAATGACAAGATATACAGAAAATGTACACTGTCTGTACATTTACAGATCATTTACAGATAAATCCTGTAAATACATACAACAGTCATAATGTCACTGCTTATTGACTTGTTCAAAATGTCTAATAATGCACAACGGGACAGTTGGACAGTGTTCTAGCTCATGAAGCATAAACAAAATCTGTACATTTAACACATATTCAGTAGCAATAGCCATTAGTGTCACTAAACAAACATTTCGGTGAGGTTTGTATGTTTTCTATAAACATTATTTTTCACAGTTCGATTTGTGCAACAGCGTATGTGATATTTAGTAACAATAACCACATTCAGGACACATCTAAAAATTGTTTTATGTGCGGTTTGATTTTGATTTGTCAGTGGAGTTCAAGGCAGCATATATTTTTCATTTCAAAATGTGCCAGTCCGCTGAGATTTGAAGCCTGGACATATTCTTTACACATAAAGTTTAAAATAAACTATAATGTTTCAAATCTTGTGCCTAGACCTTTTCCCCATTGACCCTTTGAAAACAACACGATGACATTCTTCTTCTGTTGAAGCCGTTTAAAAGCTCGTCATGGCGATAAAGACAGCGAATTGCACTTGTTGACAGATAAAGCCGGGTTTACTCATGGAGCGTGGACTTGGTGACGATGTGGATTCCTTCCTCCTTGAGTCGGGTCAGAGCTGGACCATAGACCTCCTTGGTCATGGGGATCACCAGCCCTTTGGAGCGGATCTCACCTAAAAACAAGTATCACATCTTTATACTGAGCTTTTCCAGACTTTTAGAGAATTATACAAGACTTTAAAATGTCATGTGGTTGATAATGGAACTTTCGTTTGGGTGTTTCTAATGTAATTATAGTGCAATAATGTGTCGTGTGCAATAATGTGGACAATGTGTTGTGCATGAATGTGGACGGTGCAATAATTGGACAGCGCAATAATGTGGACAGTACAATAATATGGACAGTGTATTATGCATGAATGTTGACAGTGCAATAATGTGGACCGTGCAATATTGTGGACAGTGTATTGTGCATGAATGTGGACTGTGCAATATTGTGGACAGTGTATTGTGCATGAATGTGGACAGTGCAATAATGTGAACAGTGTATTGTGCATGAATGTGGACCGTGCAATATTGTGGACAGTGTATTGTGCATGAATGTGGACTGTGCAATGAGTGGACAGTGCAATAACTTGGACTGGGCAATGAGTGGACTGCGCAATGAGTGGGCAGAGCATTGAGTGGACAGTGCAATAATGTGGCCAGAGCATTGAATGGACTGTGCAACAATGTGGACTAAGTATTGGGTGGACAGTGCAATAATGTGGACAGAGCATTGAGTGGACTGTGCAATGAGTGGTTTGTGCAATCATTTAGACTGTGAAATAATGTCCCGATCAAATAACTAGAAACAAAATCGATTGGCCATCAAGATGCACATTACATTGTGAGCCCCACCCAGGATGACTGTGGACTGAGGCCACCGTGCATGTATAACTGATCATGTAAAGCGCTGGGTACCGTCGAGGACCATGCGCGCTGCGATGGCTGCAGGGTAGCCCACAGTCTTGGCCATGGCAGAGAAGCCGCTGGGGTCGCCGTACACCACCATACTGATGTGCTTGGTCTCCAGCTCTCCTGTGGGGTGTCGCAGGCCCAGGTCGTTCCTCATCACAATCAGGTCCCGCTCACCCTTGTCTGGAAAAAAGCACGGCTCAGTACGTCTGCCAGAAATCACTGTATATCTATCAAATTTTGGAGAGATGTTACGAGGATCTCTTCCTGTGTGGAGCAGGGGTGGTTTTCTGTTGGTAGATATACTTTGATCATTTGAAGCTTGAGTGAAGCTTGAGTGAATGTTAAATCTATATTATTTTTGATCATTTTAAACCAACATTTTTTTTTTTTTTTGGTTATGAAGGGACACAAATGTGCAATAATACATCGTGCCCGAGTTAGAACAATTAGTAGTCTCTCGATCAGATGTAAAACGGCAGCCTAAAGTACATCTAAAAAGACATAAAATACAATAAAAATGTACAGTTGGCAGTAAATGTTATGCAATCATTTTTTTCAGTGCTCACAGATACGCGTCTTTGTCAGCCTTTTTTTTTGCATTCTTCGTAAATGAGGGGAAAGATGGAGGCTGTGAGGCTTTTGAGGCTTTTGTACGAGGAATGAAGTCCTCACTGCCCTTCTGGTCACTTGCGCCTCACTCGATCTGAAATCTACAAACTCATTAAGTGGAGGAGGAACTGGAGCAGGAAATGGTGGCGGTGTGTTTTCTGTTTTGAGACCTTGTTTAAGGTGAGAAACTGCAGGTAAGTAGGAAAAAAGTCAGATTAGGGATAGCAATTTGAAACGTTTTCTGTGGTGTAATTGGGTTTTCACTATGTAATGTTTTCATATATAAATTTAATGTAAGAAAACAACATTTGATATATAGATGTGAAAAATGGATAGAGCCAGGTTTAAATTGCTTGCTTCCATTTGGAACATAAATAAATAGAGGGGATTTTAAATATCTTTAGTATTTTGTGGATTTGAATTAAAATTGGTGTAAACATTCTAATTTTGCTTCGTTTGCTTTTTTGATGTAAGTGGATTGAACAAAGTTCTCCAATGTGCTTATGTTGAGAGAGCGAGCTGACAAAAAAAGGGTTTTCCCTTAGTGTCTCCCCTTAAGGTTACAGTTGGTTTTATTGTTATGTGTATTAGAATAATTTAGGCCAAAGAAATAGAAAAAAAGGGTTAAAACTGGAAAAATACTGCAAATACTAGTAGTATTTGTGGTGTCAAATACTACTAGGTGCACTATGCAACTCAAGCGCTCACCGTAAGAATGCATGGTTATCAAGCAATTTCAGCAAAATAAAAACACCTGTAACTGAATCAATGCAAGATGGATACATTTAAAGGGGACATATTATGCTCAATCAACTTAAAGGAGCGTTTCACCCTTTGACAACTCTTGTTTGCTCAAAGTGGTATTTGAATTGATTCCTGCATGTTTGAGGTAATCCTGTATTTCCTGCTTATCAGTTCAAAATGTAAAATTATGATCTACTTATGTTTTAGTTCAGTGGTAAGTACCTGAAAACATAATGTATCTCCTTTAATGTTATACAGTGGAACATTCCCGGCAAAGCAGACACAAGAAGATCCCCCCACCAGAAAGGTTACATAGCCCGACTTCAAGTAGTAGTTTTAAATCAGCGGTTTTTTGTCTGTCAGTGTTTTTTGTGGTTGGATTATGACACCACTGATCTAAAACAAAATCCTTACTAAACGAGAGCTTCAGTTCCAGATGTTTGGCCAAAGCGGCGAGCACACTGTCGGCGTGAGGCACCACTTCGTCGCTCAGCATCCCGAACCTGCACACAGGAAACGGGCACAAAAAAGTAACCTTCATAAAGTCGATTCAAAGCCTCAGAAGGGAAAAATGACTGCTTTAACCCCCAATAGTGGCACCGGCCCACGCATCCTTGGCTCGGTCTAAAAGAGATGAGCAGTTTCTCTTTGTCGCTGCTTTGCTGGTGCATTGAATAAATGAACAACAAGGCATTCAATTTCTGCTTGAAACGTGTTGGCTTTATACCCTTTTAGCGGCGCTGATGGAATATTGCCAACAGTTCACTTTTAGCGTGGAAAGAATTTTTATATGCCTCAATGCCAGCGCTCGCTCCCCGCCGCCTCCGAGCGAACAATGGCCGCCCTGAGCCTTGGGCTGAAGAGACTCTTGGAAAAGTTGATTTAAAATGGAGAGTGAGCGCGCTACACCACTTGAGCGGGCGTCGTTGTGGAGGGGCGACGCGGCGGCAGCACTCGGCCTTGCTCCCAAACTCGCGCGCGGAGCAAACGGTAACTTTGGAGAGACGTCAGGGATTGCAGAGTCGAGGGCACAGAAAGGCGACTGAAAGATGGCAAAGAGTCAAAGATATACTGGATTGGAAAAGTCTTATTTTTTAGTTTTACCTGTTATAGCTGTGTTGGTTAGAGAGACGGAGGGGGGATTTAGCATCGGATGAACAATTGGTCGTGTGGGACTGTGTCAAAATGGGAAATGGGATGTCAAATTGTAGTGGCGTTCGTCTAACCTTCATCTTCGCTATAAATACAACTTTTTGCATGATAAATTAAACATAATATGACATAAAATGCATGATAAAACAGCTCTTCACATTTAGGTTCAAGGAATTCAAAATGATTATGTAATTGAAAAGACTCGGCCAGTGCTCAAACTGTGGCGCATGAATCATTGATGGTACGTGAAATACTTCAAGCAGCTTAAATATTTGCTGAAGAGTCAACTTGATCTTTTGAGTTAACCCTTGTTCATAACTAGTATAGCTATAGTGTAGTTATATTTTAGATGTGGCTATTTGGACATAGTCAGAATAGTCCTGTTTTAGACTGGGTGGAGCTCAGAATGCCAAATATTTCCAAGGTGGTACATCGTGTGAAAAGTCTGAGAATCAGTGAGGGCTGTTCTTGCTTCTAAAATTGTCACAATTATTATTGCTAAGAATTACTGTACATTATGATCTGAAAAATCACAATAATCATTTTCATATTAAAGCATCTCTTTGGGTGAAAATGAGAGGACTGCGTGTGTGCTGTCTGCATTTAATTATAGAGATTTTTATTTTCTGCGAAGCTGGAAGTGCCGTATTAGCATGCTAATGTGTGTTAGCTTTACTGTGACGATAAACTCAGTTCTGGCCTTTGGAAGTTGTGAAAAGCTCTTGTCAACTCATTGTCATGAATCATTTGGATGATCGGAATACATTAGGTAAGAGAGAAATATTTGTTGGTAAAAATAAAGAACAGTACCTTTAAAAACATAATGTTCATGTCCAAAATTGGTGTGGACTTAAAGTAAAGTAGTAATTTACACAAAATCCTTCTGATGTGCAACTTTGTCAGAAAGTGAAGACCTACTAAGACCAAACACATATTTAGCAAGTGTAAAAACTTGCCAATTTACTGTGTGCCAGTTTATCAGGGCAATTAAAAACAAAAAGCAATCGACCAAACGAAAACAAACCTACATGTTGGATCTCAAACAGAAAATAAAGCGTGTAAATGTAAGCTGTAAAATCTGAGGACATCTTACCATCTGAGCGTGTCCATCCTGAACTGGTCTTTCCCGACTCGCTCATAAACGGCCTCTTCAAAAGCCTCTCGCGAAATGGACGAAGACAGTCCCATTTGTTTGCACAGTATATCTTTCTGTAACAGACGACACACAGAAAAGTCAGGATGTAACACGTTTTCTTCATTTTCCTCTCACCTTTGATATTTGCTCTTACCCAGGTGACAGCGGCAGAGTTCGTCTCGAGGAGTGGGCAGGGCTTGCTGTCGATCAGGCCCAGTTTGACAAACCCACTCATGGCATTAGTGAAACCCTGAGATACAATAGTGAAGTGGAATATGGTTTATTATCAAAAAACTGGGATTAACCTCAAGAGTATCACAGAATAAGAACAATCAAGGTAGTTTTGTCAAATATAAACACCTTAGATACATGTAAGTGATATCAGAGCCTGGTTTAAAGACATGATTTCTTTAGAGATTGTAAAAAATAATTAGCATTTAGATCTGACGGTTAATCTTTGGGAATGTATTATGGTTTACTTAATTTTACCTCCATTCCATAATTTGTATTTATTCCAATCACATAACATTTTAAAGGGGGGAATAGTCTCTTCATTCGTCTGTTTATCGTCTTTTCATTTACAATATGGCCATACAAGAGTCTTTGATCCAAGTGTGTTATAAAATAAGCTCCACCTTAAAGCGCAGTGTTCCTCGGAGGAGGGTGTGGGCGCTCTGGATCCCGTACGGCTCGGCATACTTGGTGCTGTCCCGGTTGGGGTAGCCCTCCAGGTTAAACCCAGGAAAGAAGTCCATATCAGACGCGGACTCCATCAGGGAGCCGCCGGCCGGGATGGTCACAACCTGGACACACATACACTTTAGCACGACTACGAGCATAAGACAAGATAGGACGGCAAAGATTTGATTTCTTTGTATGTTTGGAGCAGGGGCACATAAATGAACAACTCTACAATGATTACAATTATAAAAATACGACTATGACAATTTTTTAGAGTTGGCTAGTCACAATTAGTGGATTAATGATTATAGCCCTAGTTTATGGAAGTTTTCTGCCAGAAGAAAGTTTAGCTTTTCATTAGAGATCTTAATCTTCATTAAAAAATGATAAATAAATGATTAAGAATTTTGTTGATATTCTGGTCTACTCTCACACAATTTATTGCTATAATATTAAGGTAAGGTCATTTGTTTTTATTGTCAACCATTTCTTTACCTCGTCATTGTCTAAAGTTAAGGTACATTTGGGATATATTTTTTAAACTCCTCAGTAGGGATGGGTATGGAGACCCGGTTTCGTAACAGCCCCGGTGCCTTGTCTTAACGGTGCTAATCGGTGCTCTTAACGGCCCTGTGGAGTCACGCTAACGTCACGTGTGGTCAAATGTGAGCAGAAAAATATGCAATGGTGCCGCCGCTTTGTCCGTGCACCACAGACACACACATAAAGGGCGGTCTAATGCCGCCCGGCGTTAGACCGTGTGGACATTGAAACATGTGGACCATTTATTTAATCTGTGTGGAATAAATCTGCGACTGCAATGTCCTGAATTGTAAATCATTTTTAAAATAAGTTTCAATCATTTGACAGTATTTAGTTTAGCTTTATAATGCTTTTTGTTAGACAGACCAAGCATACATTAGTGTAAAAATTGATTATTGTAGATTAAATAAATTGTAATTTGGTGTAAAAAGTACAGATAAGAGAACCATTAAAGTACCGGCTCAATTAGCAGAATCGATAAGAGCAGTAGTATTGATAAATCCTTAACGATACCCATCCCTACTCTTCAGAGTCTAGAACAGAAAAGCCCTGACCTGTCCGTCCTTCAGGTAGATGGCTGTGCTGATGGTGTTCATGAGGACTCCGTAAGGACTCCAGCTGAACTTGTAGCGCAGAGGGTTATCTGAGCACTCCGGAGCAGGAAGTCCACCGCAGAACGAGGTGTAAGATTCAACCTACAAACCATCAGATTTGATCATATGGACCTTGAGAATATACAAAGACAGGCCCAGGGCGGGTTTGTGCTACTCACTGTGCAGCC
Organism: Rhinogobius similis; assembly: GCA_019453435.1. NCBI lineage: Eukaryota > Metazoa > Chordata > Actinopteri > Gobiiformes > Gobiidae > Rhinogobius > Rhinogobius similis. Next base: position 31,933,540 of record CM033628.1, on the reverse strand, counting down.
GTCAGCTTTAGCCTGGTCGATGCACTCCATGGCCAACATGTGGTCGATGCCCGGGTCCAGTCCCATCTCATTCACTATGGTGATGCCAGCCTCCAGCGCACTGACAGCAGACAGCACCGTCAAAGCTCCACACATACATTCTTGCACAGCAGCTTTGGTATTTAGGTTGTTGTGATGTTCAGTTTAAGGCAAAGTAGCTTAAAGGTGCACTATGTAACTTTTCTGGTGGAGGGTCAGCCTCCAGCTTGTCTCTATGGAATTGCTTTGCTTAGAATGTTCCACAGTATGTTCACAGGCAAGTGACAGCACAGGTGATACTGTAGGTCACACCTATGGAGAGGTAAGCCCGAAAACAGTGAGAATGCAGGTTTTGCCATGCAATAATATCTCCATGCAGACAACAAGAAGGTGGACCTAGAAAAGTTACATAGAGCACCTTTACCTGTGTATATATGTTGCCAAAAGCAGATCAGCAAACAATTAAGTGGCATTATGATATGCAAATAGAACCGGAACTTTATTTTTTTGCTTATTTGATCTAATAGTTTTCCTTATGGGTAGGAGATATGATTTCAAATCTAAGTCTAATTATTAGTATAATTACATTTTTCATCTTTTACGTGCCATTTGCCTGGTTCTGACCTGCTCTCAAGTGCCTTCATTTCTGGACTCAGATAACTGGCCGTCACCATGTTCTTCTTCCTCTGGATGCAGTGCTTAGCCACGAGAGGATGCAGTGTGTACGGCAGCAGGCTGTGGAGAAAAACAAAACCATGGAATCAATAATATGCAATAAGGTAAGGTCAATTTTCTTTCAAATATACATTTTAGTAGAACTAAGTATGTGGTGGCCAATAGGGACAGTAGGCCTCGTTGGTTATGTAAAGACACCTCTGAAACAGCAGTTGATCGATATTGACAAACATCGGTCATAGCGGCCATGTGTGGCAAGTGCTCGAAGGCGAACGATGTGTTGAACTTAGCATGAAAGGTGCACTTGATTTTGATTTGCAAACTGATAAAGCCTTTTGGAGGAGAGACAAAACATTTTCAACTCATAACTAGTTGGGATGACTAATTGAAACTTTTTGTTGACAAGGAATTCTCCTGAATGAATGAGAGAAGACTCAAATATGTTTTTCACAAACCCTTTATAAAAAAAAAGCATAATTAACGTTCTCCCAGGCTTTAGTTGTAATCAAGGACATATAATGAGCATAAAATATGATTCAACAGCTGACATTGGTCTTGATTCATCACAAACAAGACAATTGTCACAAGTCTTGGTAAGTTTTACCAAGTTTTGGTAGGTTTATTTATTGTAATCTACCTGATGACCAAGTCGTGATCTTTGATGAGCGAGTCGAGGTGGCCCTCCTCCTGGCTGCCCACGTCCAGCACCACTGGGATAGTGTTTGGGTATTTGGCTGCCAGCTCCTCCGCCTGCCTCAGGATCACAGAGGCTAAAGACAGAGACAGGACAGGAACTTAACCAGGGGTCGCCATCTATATTCTATATATAAAGTATTCGTTTTTAAACACTTTGGGGAGTGATCTACTACTACCATTAAACCATTAAACCATTAAACAGAAAAAAAGAAAATACTTCAAATCTTTAAATGTAATAATTTGGAGAAAACTTGAATTGAATGTATTCAATTTATGATATTGTCAATTGTACAATGTGTCAAGCTTTGATTAGGTTGGTATATCTATGCACAAATTAACCAAAAACTGGCACGTTTTTTTTTTTTTTTTTTAAGACAGTGAATGTAAAACAGCTTGTGCCAAACTCACCCACAGTGACCTGTGTCTTGTCGTCCCGGGTCAGGTACTCCACGACGGGGCCCGACACGTAGCCTGTCCCCAGCATCAGCACCCGCTTCATCCCGCTTTTCTTCATGATCTGAGCCTTCTCCCTGAACCACACAGACACTTTAACACGACAAAACCTCAGAGTGTACTTACAGAAACCTTCTGTTACTTTATACCCATGCACTTTATATGTAACAAATCAATGGACTTTGGCCCCAATTCATTCGGCTTGTTTGAACCTTTGATTCTGGTTGTATTGTAGTGAAAGAAGGATGGTCACCAAGAAAAGGATAATCACAAAAGACACTGAACCCACTAGGCACAGATTATAACTGACATTCGTAAATGTACTTTATAATTGACTTGAAAATTGACGTATTTGGACTAAATGAGATGTGTCAATATTATCTGCCTTGTCACATTTTTAGAGTTTTTTTGTTTTGTTTCAAAAATCAACAAAAAAAGTTAGAACGTTTTAAAGTATGGCTTTAACTTTCCATCTCCGTGGATTGCAGGTGGCGCCAATCATCAGAAACGATTTTTCCTTTTGACTATTGCTTCAACTGTGCATTTATTAAATAGCTCAAACTGCACAATGAGTTGATGATTGCTTGTTATGTCTTTGAAAAAAACAAAAAAAAACAATTTACTTTTCAATTAAGGTTTTCAAAGTGGATCATATAGGTGGACGTAGACTTTCCCCGTGACTGATCCTTCATGTGACCTCTGGTGAGTGAAATTAAATCACAACGTTGTCCTTTGACCAAACCAGCGAATCATGTTTTAATTAACACGAGCCCTCTGCCGAGCTCGTGGCTTCAGTTAAAAAGTCTGTGATTCTGCATGCAGGATTATGTTAACACCGTCATAACAATACCGCCTTAATAAAGTCACCCGTGGCATTAATAACGCGCCTTCAAATCCCCCAGGAGTCAGTGGCCTCTAATTGGATGAGACAAGCGCGAGTGTGGCATTGACCAGGCGGACGTCCGAGCTCCGAGCATCTTAATTAAAAACACTAAATGACTGGACGTTCCCTTTTTTTTGTTTACATTTCTTGAGGAGCCCGACTCAATCACGGGGATTAAAGATTTCGTGGCATGGCTTGTCTGGAAAAATTATACTTAAGATCAATTAGTGAGTGGAGGAGTCTTAAGAGATGGCCTAAATATGAAGAGATAGAAACTGAAGGAGCGAAGAGGGTTTCTTTTGGGCAAGCTGTTCAGGAAAAGTAAAGGCATAAAGCTGCACTAAACCTCGATGTGAAGGATAAGTAGAAAGTCCCCATTGTTGTGTCATTAAGAGTAAAGAGAATGCACCTTAACACGAGTCAGTGGAGCTGCTTAAGCACTGTATGTAAACAGACGCGCAGATGAATCAGACAAGCTTAAGCTCCAACTGCTGATTAGAATATTTAGTCATATTCAACTTCAACTGATTATTTACTAATGACACTACAGTTTAAGAGAGCAAGTGGTAGCTAAAGACAAAATGGAGCATGTTTGTCAAAGGAAATGTAGAAACAAATGTGCATTAACTGCCAAGCTCTTAATCTGCATAAAGTATTTGAAATATAGCTCAATATCCTGAAATAAAGACAAGAAATACATTTTTTGCAGTCACTGGATTGTTTTTGCCTTTGACTTCACTGATTAATTATTTACAATTTTAAGCGTTTTCAGGATCAGTGACGTTTGTTAAAGTCTACATATCGCAAGTCTCACTTTTTACTGTAAATAATTTAAAACAGAAGCATTATTTTTATCAACCACGTGAGACTAAGGTTTTAAGGAATAATGTAAAGTGTGAAGCAATGCTGTGTGAAAAAGAATCGATAAATATGTATTATTTGAAGAATCTGTGTTTAAAAATGTAAAATACATAAATAAAAATTAAAATACTAATGAAGATTTTTAGAATCTCAATGTCAACATTCTGCTGACATTGACTAATGTTTACGGTAGATTTTGATCAAGCCTCAAACTAAAAATGTCAGTACTGTCAAGGCAGTACACACCAGATTTTATTGTATTCATTTTTTAATACAGTTGTTCCAATTAGATTTTTCTAGATTTATTGCTTACAGAGTTAAAGAGCTATTTTATATCTGTATATATGTATGTAAGTATGCATGTGCAGCACTTTGCAAACAGATCTTGTTTATGAATTGTGTGTTATAAATAAAGTGGATTGGATAATACTGCAATTCATGTTTCCGAGAAATTGTGCATTTAAGACAAAAATACAAAAAAAAATTAAAAATGAAACATAAACTTGCTGCGTAATCTTCCAAATAATGGCATATTTCTCAACTTTTTTTCTGAGCTTAATTTGACAGATAATTTAAGTTTTGTGCAAGACTTGAAATACAAAGACATGTTTTAGATGGATTGCTAAAACATAGTCTGATCATTTTTTAAAAAGCAGTACAAAATCAATAACCTCATTCTTGTCAGCATTGCCCGCCCTTCATGACATTGCACAGCCTGAACTGCTGGAGCTTTCAGACTGATCACCGATATTCCAAAAAAATAAAAAATAAATCCCAGAAAAACAAACATGCCAGGATGATTCATGCAAACGACACCAACAAAACACAGCGAGAATGAGGAACAGACAGAGGGGGTGACGAAGGTTCGGTAAAAGACAAGAAAAGCATGTTTCTACCGGGAAGGACCAGGAGTGCAGTGCGTCTGAGCCCTGAGCGCACGCAACCCACACAAGAGCCACACTGTGCAAGGTACAAACAGAGGGTTAGTTAGCGAGACCATCCTGAAGCACAAGAAGCTGCTGTTAAATATGTTAAATATGAGTACAAGCAAACAGCTGAATGAGTTCTGCTTAGGGTTACAGCGTGTTAGACAAGCAGCAACACACACAAAATGGGACTATTTCCACAAACGTCTACTGAACTGACTAATAGGGATGTCAAGATTGTTCAGTTAAATCGATAATCGTAATTATTCCAGTCACAATATAATCGTAACTACAACATAATCATTTTGACAAGTTATGAAGCGAAATCAAGTCTTTTTACTTAAATCTATTAAAAATACACCTAAAGGTAAACTGTTTTTGTCAAATTAACCTGATTTTTGTCATTCAGAAGGTTAAATTTCCTACAGCTGGTCTCAAACTTGGGGTGCACGGTGGCAGAGCGGCTAGAGCTTCTGCCTCTCAATAAGGAGATCGGGGTTCGAATCCCTAGACCACCCCAACATCGTGGTTTCGAATTCTGAACCACCCTAACATCACACGATCTCTCTGGGTGGAGTCTGCATGTCCTCCCCGTGTTACCGTGGGTTCTCTCCGGGTTCTCCGGCTTCCTCCCACCGTCCAAAGACATGACTGTGTAGGTTAATTGACAACTCTAAATTGTCCCTAGTGAGTGAATGTGAGAGTGAATGGTTGTCTGTCCTTGTCTCTGTGTCTCTGTCAGCCCTGCGACGAGTTGGCCACTGTCCAGGGTGTACCCCGCCTAAGGCCCAAAGTCACTGGGATAGGCTCCAGTCACCCGCGACCCCTAACGGGAATAAGCGGTAGAAAATGAATGAATGAATGGTCTCAAACTTGAGGAATAATGGCACGTTAGAAAAATCTTTAATTTCACTGTTTGGTTATACTGTATTTACATCAATCATTGTGTTCTTGCTCACAATAATTGTAAAATAAAAACGTATATTGTGACATCGCTATTAAGTGACATCCTTTTATTCAAAAATAATGCTTCCGACTTGAGTGGCAGAATTATGGGCAGAACAATTTTGGGCAGATAAATATACGATATACATTCAGTTCCGACAGGGCAGAGCCTAGCTAGCGTCTTGACACAGACTGCTGTGATTTAGGACACTCCAACTGCCCAACAGCAATTATTGTCCTCTACAAACAAATTCAAAACCATCTTATTTAAGCAGAGAAAGGTAATGAGTTCAACTGTGTGTGATCCCAAAGTGTGTATCAGTGAAAAATGTGAGCGTAGCAGCAGTGTTCCTGTTTATCTGGTTGTGTACAACAGTTTAGATACAGGATACAGATACAGGTACAAACTAAATATTTTGCAGCGTTATGGGCGTTTGTGTGGCAAGTGTGGAAGCTCTTTCACATTTTAGTTGCGTTTTGAGCTCTTTCAGGAGAAAATGTCATTATTCACTCGACTGACTCTGCATTTTTGCCACTGTGATGTCAGCTGCATAACCTCTATAGCATCTGGACAAGTCAAATTTATTTTAAGTTTTAGCATACAGATAGAATAAGCATTTCAATTGTATTTATTCCTAGGTACAAGGTAGACATATTTCCTGTCCTCTATAAAAACCAGCAGGTGCAAGTTTAAAAACGTACCTTTCTTCCCGCAGTTTGTCGATGTACTCAAACTTGGGCGTGAGCTTGCCGTTGGACGTGATGACCGCCTTTGATACGCAGAACAAACAGACCATAAAGGTTAACAGTTTCACGGATTTTCAACACGGTTTCTGAAGTTACACTCACGTCTCGGACTTGTGGGCTGAACTCTTCTTCTTCCAATGGTCTGGTGGCGTCTGAAGGCAGCTGAAACGGATTGCGGATTCATCACGAAAAGTCCGAGGCGGTACGTTCATTTACCTCTCTATTAACACCCTGTTCATGCAGCGCTCTCCCAAAAATGTCCAGCGCGAATGACAAAGCAAACAAGTGTAAATCCGCCACCGTAAGAGACCAAGCTCACCTCACCCCAAAACCCTTACCATCTCCCAAATGTAGGGGAAGAGGCGGTCCCCGAAGTACTCTGTGGCCTCGATGGGCAGCTGCGCGGGCAGGTTGTCAATGGAGCACATGAGGATCCCGGTTCCTTCAACGCTGTAGTGAAACGTCCACAACAATTACATATGACGAAACAAGACAATCAACATCATCAGTCATTACTCATTTATTATTCTTTTGACTAATCTGTTAGTTTAGATTGCAAGAAGGCCCAGACACTTAGACACAAAAAAGTCAAAAACACTCAATGTACAAGTTTTCTGTGTCATGTGTTCTTGCTTTGTCTGAGAAAAAACCTCTGTGTATAGATTGTGTTCACGTGACATCACAACATTCCATCAGTCAATGATATTAACACAGATGGTGGGCAGCTACAATAAATATTGTTGTTGTTGTTGTTGTAAAATAATGAGTTCTTAGGTCCAGTCACTGAGAGAAATCATCAGGTTCAACATTTGTGAATTCCTCATTGAGATATTTCATGGTAAAGTTCAATGTTAGGGAAAAGTGGCTCCTGCTGTTCACATTCTAGAAGGTGAACGGAACCTATAGTCCAGATAGTAAATCTTCTAAATTAGTTGACGATTATTTTTACCCAGTTTTGTCAGCAACAACGTGCATCTATACAACAGAATAGTTAACATTTATTTATTTTTATTTAATTATTTCCACACAAACCTTAATTGCTGGGCTTCAGATGACGTCAGAGCATTCTATGGGCCAATAATACTTAATACAAATGGGGCGAAGCTAAAATAAATATTGTTTTATGTTGCTGTTGCCATGTTGTTTTTTGTTGTAATACTGCAAGTCCTTGAGTCTAGTCACTAATAGAAATGATCAGGTTGAAATTTTGTGAATTTACGGTTTGAAAATTGTATAACAAAGTTCAGTGTAATAAATTGGAAGCACTGGCTCTTGCCCCCATCTGTGAGTATGACATCATCACATTCTACAATCTGAAAGTCGAATTACACCTTGTTTGACGAGCTAAGACCGCAGGCTTTGACAATACTTTACAAAGGAGTTCTGGAACCATACCCTGTCTCCAAGATTCCAAATGGACGTGACTGACAGCCGACTTAACCAATCAGAGAAACGCATGGTCCGTTTGTGTCTAAACAAACATGACGGCTTACGAGGACAAAAACGGAAAAGAAATAAGACGAGGATTGAGAAACGGAACGGATTTCTGCGACAACCAAGCGAAACGCTAAACTCTGAGGTAAGAGAAGTTGTATATTTTGTTCTCAATGTTACGAGATGATTTGAGAGATGTCTTCCACAACTGAGAGTTTAAGGGGTTTTGTAACGCCCCCTTATGATCTGAACAGAATGTAGGAGGGACTGTCTGGACACTCTACAGTCCCTTTACACTAACACTTCTTTATTTGACCTTTGACACCTATGTGACCTATGTGACCTTGGGGCGACCACAGAGCAGCCACTGGTACGTAGCCGGAATAAGACACAGGCAGAACATGCAAACAGGAAGTACCACCGTTGGTCCAGCACTGTGGCCGAGGGGATTGATTGCAGGACACGTGCTTGGCTCAATTAAACGCTGTCAATTTACTGAATGTCTCCCCCAAATCCACGCTCCCTTTTCACATTACTCACTGTGCTGTGTAATAAAACCTACAGACCAGGAAAAAAAAAAAGTCCTGACCTTGAGCAAAAATCCTAGTTCTTTGGGAGAACTTATTTTCAAATGTATGTACATTTAGTTTCCATATTTTTCCATAGATTGAGCATGTGCAGCCCATGAATGGTGCTTGGGTGCGTACCTGTCATGGTCGATGTGCTGGTCGGCGTCGTACATACAGAAGGGCTTATCGATGGTGGTGCACTCGTTCATGAACTCTATAGAGCCACCCGTGTCGGCAGATATGTCACAGATGGCTAAAAGTCTGCGGAGAAGGACAAGAGGTGCTTTCTTATCAGCGTGACCTTCTCACTCTGTGCTCGCTCTGTAAACACAACTCAAGGCAAAGAGATGGGACCCTTGAACAGTGGAGATACGCGCCGGCGACAACCATTCAGCAGTCAATGCCACTGTCACATTCAAGAGTTAAAGTGTAAGGACGGGAGTGGGCTGCATAAACAGGCTAATAACCATCAGTTTATTTGGGATACAGTAAAAAAAACAAAAACAGAAAATGAAGAAAAAATTCAAGGGTTGTCAAAAGTATTGAAAATTGAAAATCGATGCTGCAAGTAGTATCAAATCTAGATACTGAGCAAGTATTGATACTGAAAAATATATCAATATCACAAAAACAGGGCAAAATTTGGACCTTTTCAAAACAGTTTTAGAATGATCCTGAGCTTTATCAGAACTAGTATATGACAAAATGATAACAAAGTATGATTCTTTTTTTGATTAAAGCCGTTTTTATTATCATTTTAGTATCAAAATCAGTCTCAGTATCTACACCATTTGCTACTATTGAAATCGAGATTGAAATTTTAATATTGTGACAACAATAGTAGGGATGTCAAGATTATTCATCAGGATTATTTAGGTCACATAAATAATCTTCAGGACTAAAATATACTAATTGGGACATCTTAGAAGCAAAATTATTGTTTATGGGGGTATTCTTACTGTAGGAACCTTTCACAATTCTACAGGTACTGTTTTTTCAGTTCCATTTCCCATCTGATGCACATTTGCATAGAGTAAGAACAAGGGCAGGACGGTTTGGGGAGCTCCTTCTCTGGGGCAGGTACATTCTGTCAGACTGGGAACCTTTGATAACGTAAAGTACATTTACAACTGGATAGAGAACATACAATACAATTATTATTATTAATTTGTAAGTATAGGTAAAAAATTCTAATCAACTGAATAATTGTGTTTTGTTGTTCATCTAAACGGTTTGTTCTTTAGGGACGTCACAGTTATTATGACGTAGAATATCCCTACATTTCCCCTCAAATGCCTTCTCCATAATAATGACGTCTCTGTAATGTCAGTATCCATGTGTTTCAAGCCCATTGTCCTCAGCCTGTTTGTCTTACTTGTGGGGCAGAGCTGGTGATCCTTCGTTGCGCACAGGGGAGTTTTTGGGCGGTCTGATTAACTTCTGAGCGTCGAGGCGTCTGAGGAGGCGTGGAGTGTGCGGGTCCCAGTAAATCCCATTGATCAGGCAGGTTGTGTACGGTGCGACCTGTGAGACAAAATACGTTCACAGTGTCTGGCTTTCAACTTTCGGGTCCATTTCTTGAACTAAAGAATTGGTTGATTAACTGTCAACAACTGCTAACTACCAGAATAAAGTAATTGTACATAGCTGTAAAACAAAGAAGCCGTTTTGTTGTGCCGTTTGTGCAGATATAGATTTTTTACTGCTAATCATGAATCATCCTCAAAAGAGTATTGATGATAACCAGGAACAACACCTTTAATGTTTGGTTAAAGGGGATATACCATACAAAATCCTCTTTAATGAGTTTTTAACCTCATTACAACGTTGTTTTCTCATCATTGGTTTACACAAAGTTGTATTTTGTTTGATTCATGCTTCTGTATTGTCCTGCGACTGAGGCCCGAGTGCTCAGAAAATTCCTAATTCACCTACCCCTTATCCCTTCCCACATCCATGTATTTAGTTGAGAGTATTTGAAAAAAAAAAGAAAGAAAAAAAAAAAGAAAAGTTATAACAATCTGCGACTTGTTTCACAGTTCTGAAATGTAACTACGAAGAGGTGGGGCTTATCAGTTTTGTGGAATGGAGCTTTGCAACTTTGGAGTTTCTATTGCAGTTTACAGTGAACAAAGTGTTAAATGATCAATCAAATCAAATTTATGTCAAAAAAACCTAATGTCTCCTTTAAATAACCCTTAATCAACAGGATTTGGCCCTGGGTGGTCCTTATATTGCTTGTGCTTGTTGCACAGTTGTGAATATCTGACTCAGAAGAGGTGGACTTACGCTGGTCCTAAAATGGGACGTGTACAGTTCAGGATGGATCTCGTACTCCAAGGGGTCATAAAGGCCGTCACTTTTTCTCATCAGGTGGTGGTGTCGACTCAACACCGTGGCGTAGACTTTGGTTAAATCTAAATAGGGCAAAAAAAACCCCGAAATGCTCAGTAAATAGTACCATGTGTCCAATGGAACAATCAAATAATATAAATAATATAAATGGATATGATTTATACGTACAAATACAATTGTAAACAAACCAAAAATAAAAGGCATACCTCCAGTTTCTGAAACATCTTTTAACTCGTGTGGCTCGACGTACTCAACAGGAAGCTCATTGATGATGTCCTGAGCTCCCTAAAAAGGACAAAATTATTATCATTATTCTGTATCTGCTGTTTATTTGGCACTTGGGCCTAATTAATAAAATCCCCTGAAATACAAAATACAAATATCCCAAGACTATTTGTTTGTTGCCAATATATAAAAGATAAATAAATTACTAAACAAATAGAAAATCAGCACCATACTATATTACTGTCTTCCATATGCTCTTAATCTTAATCTCACAATATTCTGTGTAGCGTTTGTTTTGTGGCAGCTTTCACAGTTTATATTCTCCTACATCCTCTTGCCTCTGCCCTCAATGTTCACACAACTTAAGCGCTTACCTTTGATACGTTTCCAGTTCCTGTGAAACAGAATGTCACTGGTCCAATAGACTTTGGCATCAGTCCCATGGAGATTTCATATCCACAGTCCCGCACCGCCTGGACGGCTTGGCTGACGTTTCTGTAGTTATGAGCCATACCGATGTGCTGTGGTCAAAAGAGAAACAGAAAGAAATGCCGCTGAATGCTTAGGACAAATGTGTGGCATTACTGCAACTTAATTGAGAATATAATTATGATTTGTCCGCTAATGGCAATGGTTTGTGGTTTACGAAAGCCACCAAGTCAGTCCAGCAACGTAGAATTCTGCAGTCAGTCCATTGTACAAATGTTACTATTAGCCCTTATTGATGATTAAGAGGGTTTCAAGCAAATAAGCACAACAGTAAACATTATATTTGCTACAAGAATGTATGTTTTGTCTTCTTAGTAGAATAGTTTATTAATGCTTTAACTGTTCATCTATATCAGACAATAAGTATCAGATGATGTATTACATGACTTCTGTCTTCGTCAAAATGTCACACCTTGTTGAAGTGTCACACTACTCCAACATCCACCGGCCGGCGGGGTGGTCAGCCTGATAGACCAGACATGTCCGTCAGTCTGACCACACCAGAACAGCTCGTGAGACCCATCCCACCAGCCATTGTGTGACGCTTCTGACAAAGACAGGCACGACCATCAGGACATGTCATGTCAGTGGAACACATTATATCTTTTCGGTTGTTCCTTCTGCCTCAACGATGACATCTCCAATTGTTAAACAAAAAGTGAACATTGGATCTTGGGAAGTGCCCTCCATTTTTATTTCAAAGAACTTTACAGACTCCAAGCTTTTCCATGCTTTTCTGCCAGTTCAAAAACTTCAGATTTCATTTTTGCTGGAGCATCATGGTTTCACTCACCCTGTCTTTATAATTTAAGGCAACTTTTTGAATGCGTTTTTATCACTGTGACATGAATAAAGTATATATATTTTTTTTTTTTGCAGATGTTGTTAAATATCAGTTAAAAGTTTATATTCAACCTCTTACCATAAAAGGAGTGTGGTGACCAAGAGCAAGAAACCGCAGACCCAGGCCATGTAAAATATTGATCATTCCTACAAACAAAAATGAAAAGAGGATTTGTTCAATTGTACATTTTGGTCAAACTGTAAACAAAGGAGTTTTTTCTCTGCATTTGAGTTAGCTGGACCAGCGTCATTGTATTTATGCCTATGACAGTAGACCAGTGAAAGGGTACACAAGATTTCTATACCTGCAACTCCAGCCCACTGACCAAAAGCCACAATTCGGAAGCCATTAGGATCAACCATCTTCTCGTAGTCGATCAGGCGAACCTCCTGAACATAAAAAGCTTTTATGAGCAAAGTTGATACCCAAGCATAAGCCGACTAAGAAGCTTCTGAAACTTTGCTTCATGTCTACTTCCTTGCAGCTAAAACAATTGCTACATTATCATTATTTTAACTAGGCACTCAGTACCTGATGAAACAGTGGCCATTCAGTGCGGTAAAACTCCCCCTTTCAAAGCGTAAATTTCATCATAAAAGTATAAAAACGTATTTACCGCAACAAAGTAGCTTTCTTTCTGCAACTTCATTGCAAGGGGATTTTACATCAAATGTGTGGAACAAATTTTGATAAAAGAGTGACTGACTTACTTACAAATAGGGGTTTAAAATAAATAATGATTTGTACAGTACAATACTTGTGCAGTTTGTAGTTCGTACCTTCTTTAACAGATCCTCCAGGAGCCCCATGTTGGGCTCCTGAGCTTTGATGGTGTGAGAGAAGAAAGCGTACGTCTTCTTGGGCATCACCACATCCTCTGGCATCCTCTTCACTCCCACTATGAGCGAGGCTTCAGAAATATCCTCTTGAATAATGGCCCCTGCCTTTGCATAGTACTGAAACAAGACACGTAAAATCAGAATCGATTCAAGAAAGAACAAAGCTTTACACTAGCTGGCCTTTGTCCATGAGGTCTAATGTGGAGATTGATCTGGGGAGTATAAATCTCATTGTCCTATATCAGTGTGTATATTTAGCAATGACAAAGCTACATTGGGAGTTTTGTTGATCATTACTACATTCAACAATGAATTGTATATTTTAATCATTTAAAAACATCCAACATGTTATGGTTGTATTGTATGTAGTTTTTAACACCAAACACAATGGCCACACTTTTTTCTCAATCTATTTCATCCCAGTGAATGGCTCGACAAGGACTTAAACAATAGCAATTAAGCAGATTCTCTGATCAAAAACAAAATTATACCCATATTTTTGTTGGATATTTTCAAGCTGTATCAAATCATCCAAAGGTAAGACATTTACATGGACAGAGAATTCCAAGTGCATAAACAACTAATCTCAATTCGACTTTGCCCCAAAACCTGTCAGGCATGCTCTTGTCTCAACCAACTAGGTGTGAACGGCAGTTGAGAGACGTTCAGGGTGTTCTATTAATTAAACTTAGCACTAAACGTTCCCAGATGTAACTACTCTCAAAAACAGCTATCCACACTTTTGGCAAACATAGCGACATCTCATTTACGCTGAGGATTTCATCTTCAGACATGTGCGTCGCTCACAAGTTATGTGCTCTCATCACCGCAAATAAACACGCTAAAGCTCTGGTCATTTTTACTTTAATTTTAACACAGCGGATCAAAACAAAACAACGTGTGCTGATTTGCGGCGTTTAGAGCGTAGTTGGTCATCTCTCCTGATCTAACATGAATGAGTACAAGTCCAAACACTAATACTTGCCTGTCTGTTTTTGAACGTGTGCAGCTGAAAGCGGCTCTGAGTGTATTGCACTGTTCCATGCAGCAGGAACACGACTGCACACAAACTTCTCCAGATGTGATAATGAGATCTTTGAGATGAATCCAGACGCCTGAATAGCACTTACATGCCTTTTGAAAAATCGGTTTAAATTGGACTAGGCCATTTATTAATATGTACAAATAGTGATTGATGACTTGGGAGTGTTGTCGAAATTATCAAAAATTAGACACTAATCGATATTAAAACTAGATACTAGAAAAAATTTTTTACAGAACAAAAGTTTTAGTGTAAGCCTGAGATTTAACAGAACTACTACTAACTACTAAGACCAGTATTTAAAGGAAAAATATTCAGCATTTTTCATATTATCAGCCTTTAAACCTGCTCTTGAGCGTCTTCAGTTTGACATGTCATGTTTTAGAATAAAAAAATAATAATAAAAAAAATAAAAATTACTACACAGCATTGGGAGATGCCATTTAGACTTAGCTGTGGCTCCATCTGCCATTTTACTGTAAATAAGAGTGTGCACTTTATACCTTATACTTTATATTGTATTTTTTATTACCATGTTTATTAATCCTATTTTTATTGCATGCGCCTATTTCTTTCATTCCTGTCCTAAACTGTGTGTTGCAACAGTGGAATTTCCCCATTGTGGGACAAATAAAGGATCTCTTATCTTATCTTATCTACTGGCTGTAGAGGCAATTACACACATGTAAATATACACCCACAGTGCACTGCAGTACAGAGTGGATCTGACGAAGTTGTAGTTCATGATTAGATGGAAGAAATGTTCAGAGTGAGTCTGGCGATGATTTAAGGACTAAAAACAGCAAAGGATTCTGGGGTAAATGACGTCAGCATCATCTACGTCACACATCGACGAAGTTCAGAACAGGGTTGAAGAGAGGGAGGATTTTCAAAACACGCATTCATCAAACAAATGTGAATCAAACAAAATGCTACTCCAGGTATGGTTTTGATGAAACAATGTTAGAACATGGTTAAAAGCTCAAAAAAGTGAATTTTGCATAATATGTGTCCTTTAAGAAGGAAAGTATAATAGTTCTGTCAATCTATTATCTAAAACCTTGACCTGAGAAAGAGCAATTGTAATTACTCTTGTGGTATTGAAATCGGTGTTGAGAATAGAGCATATTTCCTATTATCAAATCAAGTTTGAAAATTTAGTGACTTGTTTCCCAAAATGCAAATGTATTTCTCTGCATGTGAACGAATGCATCAGGACATAACATTTGAGTGAGGCCAATATAAGCACCAATGTAATTTTAGAACCAATATATTATCAGCCGATGCTATACTATATGCTATACTATATTTTACTCCAGTATAACGTACATTCAACAGTCGGCACAGGAAGTCAACAGCAGTGACGTGGCCTTACCTTCTCATGTATGGCCCTGCGGTTGGAGGGCTGCACCAGGACTTTGACTCCGGCGTGGGTGAGCTCCTTCACGTGTCGGGGGGCCAGCGGCGCTCTCCTCTCCCAGGGGTTGATGTCCTCTCGGCGGATGGCCATCACTGCCCTGTGGTGCTCATAGCGGTGCTGGACGGCGAGGCAGCTCTGCGTCCCTCGGCCTCGGTGACGCAGCGCTCTCAACATGGCTGACCCTTTCCTGCTCAGGACAGAAACATACAGCCGTGCGCCGCTGAAATCAAATTAAAGTGTGGAAATAGATCGGAATACTGAGGGTTGTTGACAAAAGTGACACCGCGTCAAATATCATGTATAGAGCCAGCACGATAAAATGATGATAAACAACAAAGAAAGGAGAAACACACTGCAAAGATGACAATAAATCATGGAAAAGTATTGGTTGTATTTATTTACTTTTTTTGTTTATTTGATTTTTAGTTAGTTTTGAATCCTGGTAACTCTTTATAAAACAGTATCTACAACTATTTGTTTGAACAAGGACTTAATTCATAACGAAAAAATTGTTTATTAAGAAATATTCAGGCTTAGTAACTACTTAACTAATACCCTAACCCCTTAATTAAGTAGTTATTAAGCCAAATTAAGTGTAGTTATTACAAAGTGGTACCAAATCCTTTATACAACAAGACAGTTTTGGTTGTGGTTTAGTACGAGATTTGTCCTAGCTTAGGCCTGGTTAAGTTTTATTTACATAATAATCATTCAAATATATTCTGAAGTGGTTTATCAAAGTTGCAGAATCACTGATCAAACGTTATTTACTGCCTATGGACTTTGATTCAGCGGATGAGCCAAAGTAGTGTGAAAAATGTGTTGTTTTTTTCACCTGCCAAAAATTACTAAAGAGGTCAAAGGGCAGTCAGAGTTTGCTTTTGGGAGAGCGCTGCATGAAAACACTTGACCTGAAACAAACTCAACCGTGCAAACATTACACAGGACACACACAGGACTCAATTCAAGCAATCACAGGCACGTGCCATCACAACTTCTACTTTTGAGGTCCAGGGATTGACATCAATGTTAGCTAAAAAGCCAAATGCGGATAGAGTTTCACATTCAGTCCCCCCAGAATTATATTTACAGTCCTCCGAACTCTAATATATTATTTATAAGCCATTTGATCCCTGTCCACTGTCCCAAAGATTCCATTACAATTCTGGATGAAATTATTGTATTAAATAAAGAATGAGTTTTATTGTCATCCTGGAATCAAAATTGGTATTGATATTTTAGAATAGTCCAAACAATAGTCCAAATAAAGCCAGAGGTGTAGTTTTTGTTAGAAATACACCAAAATTACATTACAACAAACACAAATTACCCTTTAAGCACAAAGAAATAATCAAAAAACCTAGCAGAAGTTAACAAGTCAGTGCCTTGTGTCCTTGGAGGCAAACCAAATACAATTGCAGCATATTTTAGTCAGGCATTCAGTATCTGATAAAACACTAACTAAATAGTGTGTTACAATTCCTCTTTCCACAAAGTAATAACTTCCAAGTAACGTTGCCAAATATACAAGTCAGGCACATATTGGCTAATGAGCACAAGGGTTAATGTCAAGCCCTGTTGAGACCACATTAAACATTTAAATTCAATATTATATAGCGTGCAGACAGACAGCGGAAAAAATTGATTAAAACATGTGTGCTTTTGTGGATTACTAGTGTAACTTTTCAATTTCATTTCTAGCCAAGAGCAAAGGTAAATGTGGAACATGCCAAATGGGAGCAGTTTGTTTTAACATTTTTATGAACACCTTTGGAACATAAATAAACTTAAACTACCATTCAAGGGAGCATTTGATTTCAATAAAAAGTCTTCTTCCCAGTGCATCAGCAGAGGAGAGAATGAAGCCACACATTTAAAGACTGAATCTGGCACATGTGTAAGGACTGGGGCTGGTGAGGTGCCATCAGAAACTTTGAAAAGTTCGACCTGAGGAGGGAAAAGCATCTAAAAGATCTTTCAACGGTGTGATTTCTGTTTTGGATCCAGGCAGTAAATGCATCATCTAGAGTGAGCTTGCCATTGTTGTCTGAGTGGCCTTCACATCTGAATGTTTACAAATGGGATGGGCTTGCGTTTGAATAAACCCAGAGGACATGCTTAAACAAACAGCTCCTTGCGGTTCTGAATGATTAAGCACAGGTGGGCAGTACTCAGTAGTAGTAGTTATATTTACTTGAGAGACATACTTGTACTTCATACCTTCACTTCTACTTGAATAATATATTTGACAGTAAGAGTACCACTGAGTAAGAGGGATTTAATCATAAAAGGTGTACACAATGTAACTTTTGTAGGGAAGGGTCTGCCACCCGCAGGTCTCCATGGAGATATTGTAACTTGTCCTGGTGTTGTCACCTGCTTGTCTCCATGGATACCGAACGGTTCAACGCCAAGTAATTTCCCTTGTGGATCAATAGTTTATCTAAGTCTATACACAGTTCTCTAGACAAAGCAATTAATATCTTGGAGACAAACATTACCAGAAAAGTGACGTAATGCACCTTTAAGAGGCAAAAATGTTGACAATGACGAGTTTACTGTAAGGCAAGAAGCTAGGTGGCAGTGAGACGTTGCGAAATATAAGAGTTTACTTCCTGGGATAATTTAAAGACTTAGTTAACGTACAATGTATAGAGAAATCTCAAAAGCAATGGAATCTGATGCCAAACTGCCGCAGCCAGCAGTTTGGCAGCCTGTTGAACTTGGTAATTGTAAGCCCCCTGCACTGTACCCCCACTGCCCCTCGCACATGGAACAGTTCCGGGTGCTGTTTTGCCAAACTATTTACAGACGCATGCAATCTGCAAGACGTACAACCAGTCCAAAACACGCACGTACCGAGAGCACCCACCTTGTGCTGGGATCGCTGTGTGTTGACCTCGCTGACCCTCGAGGAGGAAAAAGTGAGTTTTTTCCTGGACAACAGCAGCCGAGTCACCCTGAGCTGAGGTGAGCTGAGGCGAGCAGAAAGAAAGCAGCCAAGACGCTTAATCTCACTTCCGGTAAAGCTCTTCAAAATACAACTACGGTCACTTTTTATACGGGTTTTTGTTGATGCAACCATTAAAGACGTATATGTAATATGCATTTTCCTGGTTTCTTTTCTTACGTTTATGAATTGCTTTACAAAACACTGTAATTTTACACGCAATGAAAGCGGCGCTGGGCTTATTTTGAAGGTTAGAGAATTGGTATCCGGCTTGGGCTGAAGGAATCATAGAACTATAATAAAACCTGGAAGATGAATCCAAGATGGCCGTCCTGTTTATCCCTATGGAGAGTGCTCATTGGCGCATGACCCCAAAAAAGTTTCTTACTTCCGCATTTACTTCCTGATACGGCGGCTGACATCTTTGTTTTACTTCCTGAAACGATGGCTGCCATCTTTGTTTTACTTCCTGAAACGGAGGCTGCCATCTTTGTTTTAGGGAGCCACGTGACGACAATCCCCCACTTCATATAAAAACGGTAATTTCGGTGATTTTAGAAACGGTCGAAAAGAACATTTCCTTCTATTTTATTTAAATACCGATAATAATTCAGTCCTGTCTGTGATTATAATGAGCAATTTTAGAAAAAGGCTGGTTCCAAGAGGCTGCAGTACCTCGCACGGCCACTAATCAATCTGGGACCACAGACAGAGGGGGCGTACCTTATCCAGTTCATTTAATACATCCATGGAAGGAATTTGAGAGGTGTGTTTGGTTTGGTGAGCTGTTACGTCGGTCTGTCGGGGGTGGGCGGCTTCAGTTACAGCATGGGTTACGATAAAAGTCAACAAAACGAAACTGCAGCGGGCTAGCATCAATTAGCAAGAGTGGTTTACGCGATGAAAGGGGTGCTCTTTGTGTGAACATCGTGCAGCTTTGCTTTACACTCGACTTCAACAGTTAGAAGAAGCCGAGGAAGTTGGGAGCATGCGCAGTGTGGGGTGCTGGTAACCGCGCCGAAGGGACGAGAATGTGGTGCGCGAGGATCAGCGCGGATGGAGATGCGTTTGTGATAACAGGGAAGCTATCGATACTACAATATTGTCCATTATAGTATAGTCAATACAACACTAGACATCAAGAAACTAAATATATATAGTTTAAAAAAACAACAACATAATTTTAATGAAAGCAATTAAAAGCATCTTTAAAGGTGCTCCATGTAGCTTTTCTGGAGGTGGGTCTGCCTCATGTTCGAAGGCTCGAGATCTCATTGGTTTACCTGGAATCTTCCACAGTACAGCATTAAACATCTGTCTTGGCTTTCATTCAGTTACAGATGTTGGTATTGCTCAGAAAAACACAACGCAAGGTAGCCTCTCCACAGATCTCATCTGTAGCTTGGCCTAGTAACGTGACTTGCTTGTTTGGCAATAGATAACTATAATGCCATAGCCAGACTATAGAAAATTCTACATAAAAACAAGCAGAAAAGTTACACAATGTACCTTTTTAGACCTAAATTAGCCTTGATTAGTCTTGGGTTTGTCACTGTTAACACACTACTGTCAGAGTTTGCCTAGTAAATATAGGATGTTTTAAGTTATAATTACTTATGTTAAAATATCGCAATAATATTGATATATAGTTTAACTGCTGTATGGTCCAGTATAGCCCGACTATTTTAACAAATCTCAAAGACTGCAATTATGTAAGTCCTTTGCAAAGAAGCAAATATCATCATTATCATAAAACCAGTTAATCCTGTACATGTTCTGAAATACATACATGAGATTGTTGTATTAGTTGTAGTTTACATTTCTGTCGTTCAAATGCCTTCAATATTTCACTGCTCCTGGGTGTGTTTAATGCGTGGACAGAAGTGAAGTAGGAAAACATAAATCGCAACGTTTGTCAGAAAAATCACAATTAGCCAACATTTGCCAAAATCCTTCAGCCCTTCTAAACACTGCCGAGGCCCACAACGATGTTACAGGCTACGTTCAAAAAGTAGAATTCTGTTCATAGTTCACATTTGTAAACAACTCCAGGAGCATTAACATTTGAGAGAAGACTCAAATATGAACTGATAAACAAGAATCCCATGAATTTAAGAACATGATTGTTTGGATTTCTCTGGCCTTTTACACAACCTTTCCTCTGAGGAAATAACTTTGACATGTATAAGAGTTAAATCAGCAGCTTGTGTTTAATCTGTTGGCATAAATCACAATAAACTCTGTTCAAACATTAGTCCACATATGTTTTTCTCTTTTCTCAGAGTTCTTCAGTCTCACATACAGCGTCCAGCCCCCATTCCAATACAATCCACTGAAAGCAGACAGGGGTCAAAGTTCAGGCCAGTAGGCATTGCGGGCTTCTAGGATAGAGGTAAAAGTTCAAAGGTCGGAGTGTGAAGGGGGCATTGAGAGGTCCAGGAAGTGTCCCGATGGCTTTTTTTGGACTGGGTCAAGTTCAAGATGGAGGTCAGGTTTGTGCCTAAGAGTCAGCTGAGTAAGGGCCAGTTTCTCCCCCAAAATGGCCAGTTTTTGGGGAACAAAGGAGATTTATACAAGGGGTTGGAATCCATTTTAAATATCTTTCAAACTATTATTTTTTTGGCGGGATAATACAGGAATTTACAGCACTTACAATGTGATAAAACACTGTCAAGAAATACAAAAAACAACATTATTTGGGTAAAATACTGAGCTTGTGAGTCCATTTTCTGATATTAAATTTCTACTGTTTCAGATTTTTAAAAAAAGAATTCAACTACTGAGCAGCAACCCTGCAAGATAAAATCCAGGGGAAAAATACTCCCAATTCCTGAAAAACTTTGATATGAACATCAAGCAAAAGAATTGGGGTGTGCAAAACATGTCAAATTGTTTAAAAGGAAAGTACAGCCAAATTATGAATAATCATTGACGTTTGACGAATAATCATTGACGTTTTCAAATTACTTATAGATAGAATTACAGAATAGATTTTTCCAACACACTAACGCAGATTTGCTCATTTAGATGCTTTTGTTTATCGAAAATAAAAATATTCCCTTTTAAAACAAGTCGTGATTTCTATATCAAAAAGTTTACACTCAACACCTGTCTTAAAAGCCTTGAAGTTTTCTTGTAGAATCCTCGGGTATATGCTTAACACGTGCTGATAAATCCTACATGGAGCCGCACAGTCACGCCCACTTCCAAGTTTGCCATGGTTCCGGAAGTACATTTTTAATAGATTTTTGCCAAAGGAATTTGGAAAAAAATCAACTGTTAAGAGTTAAAAGGCACGATGGAGGCTAAGCAGCTCTGTGGGACCTAATGTTCATAACGCGGTTGTTTTCCATCCAAAAAACACACGTAAAACAAAAAAAAAAATCGTCTAAATGTTTTAATAATTTAGTGATTTCTAAAGTTTCAGAAACAGATTTTTAAATAAAATAATAGGCCCCGTGTCCATTACTCACCACAGAGCTGATTAGCCTCGAGCAAGCTTTCAAACATTTAATCACTTCATGCCAACCTACTTTACAATCAAGAGTTAAATTAAAGGTTAAATTACCGCTGAGCTTAAACATATTGTTTCAACGGGAAGCGACAAGGGTTTACTTTTTGTGTTTTGCCTTTTTTTTTTTTTTTTTTTTTAATGCCGCTGATGTGATTCGTTGCTGTATAATCGTTAAAACCACAGTCAAGATTAGGACTGTTCTGACGTTTGACAAGTTTATGAAGGTTTCCTTTGGTCTTTACGTCTGTTTACATTAGCGACCAGACTCTACATGGCTGCGGATTGCGTGCAGGTTGCGTGCGGGTTGCGTACAGGTCACGTGTCTGCATAGCCGCGGGAACTAGGGGTGCAGAAGGTGCAATAGCACCCCCCTGCTGGATGGGTCAACTCAATGGGAACTTGTAAACAGGTCCATTGCTGGTTTTGCCCTGAGCAAAACTATATTGTTTCTAGGTAACATTATAAAACAACACAGTTTCTGTTCCAATAAATATGGTATCTTTACTTTTATCAAATGTTTTTGCAGTCAACTATGTGCCTGCAGGTTAAAGTCAGGGAAAAGTAAACCTGCGATGGTGCGCGGCGCACTGACCTGAGCGCGGAAACCGCTGTTTACCGCTGTTTGTATATTCTCTAAAGTGTGACAAAATAAACGAGGAAATGACAACCCCGGGCTGGATTAAGAGGTGGAAACTACACCGCAGACGCCTAAATGTGAGGACTTTGCTGGAGTTACAGGCTGCATGTGCAACAACTCGTGTTTGAATCTGACGCGACGCATAAGAACCAAAGGGACTTTACGCGGAGAGACAGCGGCACAAATCCACGTTTTCTCGTCTCACAGAGGTGGGACTTTGCTTCATCTGAGCGTCTGAGCGGTGAGTGAACTGATGAAGTCACGTACGTCGGGGGGAAACTGAAGTGAAGTAAACAGCTGGTTGTTGCACCGTGTCACTGTCACAACACTGTACAGGGTCCTACTGTGTTAAACAGTGATGTTATTTACTTCGGCACATGCCCTGTTGACCATCGCCGAATGTCATTTTCCCACGTAGAAGTCGAGGCTCATGGTTTCATACAGACACCTACTCGTGCGTGTGTGTTAGTGCGTGTCTGTGCGTGTGTGTTAGTGCGTGTCTGTGCGTGTGTGTTAGTGCGTGTCTGTGCGTGTGCTTAAAGTGAGTCTGGGCGCTGACGCTGTCCCGTAGCAGAGAGTCAGGAGTAGCGTCTAATAATTAACTCTTTGTGCCTTTTTTCTGGTGTATCTTGATCATTCTTCAAACGTTACATGAGTCCTGACGCTATTTTTGTGTGATTACCCTTATTTGGCTCTAAATAAACGTATGTAACTGCGCGAAAAAAAACCAAAACAAAACTGCACCCCCTTCCAAAATTACGTTCCCGCGGCTATGCGTGTCTGGCATAAACCGATATCATTTATTTTTGTCGGAATCTCTATGGTAAAAAATGAACGGAAAATGTACTTCCGGAACCGAGCGGTGGGCGGTCACTGCTGAGCTCCGGCGGTTTAGCGAAGTGCGTAAAGTTGAGAGGTCAGTCAGTTAAAGATGGCGAAGCGGGGGTTCAGGTCGGCGTCGGCGACTGTCCTCCCGCCGGGTCGTGCAGCTTGCGGACGTGCTTCTTGAGGTCAAAGTTCCGGCAGAAGCCCTTGCCGCAGGTGGGGCACGTGAAGGGCTTCTTGTCGTTGTGCGTGTGCATGTGGAAGGTGAGGTTGTACACCTGGTGGAAGGCCTTGCTGCAGATGGAGCACTTGAACTGTTTCTCCCCGCTGTGCGTCAGCTTGTGGTTCTTGTAGTTTCCTGCAGACGGAGGGAGAGAACAGACGTCAACGCGTGCGCAGGGCCGGACACACGCGCCATATGCTGCCAAATTGGACATATGCTCGTCAAAGGATTGCGGCGTGTATTTTTCAGCACTTATAATTGATAGATTTTTTTTTTATTGTTACTGAGAAAAGAAACAGTGCAGGGTAATAAAAATAAAAGAATGGGTATCTTTGGAATTAAGTAGAAATGGAGGATGGGGATGTGTCGAAGAATGGATGCACAAGTGAATGCTTATTTGTGTTGCTTATAATTCAAACTATTGAAACACGCTCACAAAGAGACGGAAATGTCTATTGTCATTTTTCAAACAAAATAAAGTAATATTTCTCCTCGAGTTCTAGGGTGCGTTCATGTTTGGTGCGATACTTGAACGTCACATTTGAGCACAGTCCTGATGTACCGTTAAAATATTGTTATTAAGACAATGCAAAAAATAAAATTGAGATGGCCTATATATTTTCTTTTTCAATATTCAACTTTTCAAATGAACAATTCTACAATTTAAAGTAGTTTGGGAATTCCATACTAATTAATTTTCAAAGAACATTTTAAAGTTATTAAACACTTTTTTTTAACTTTGTCTGACATTAAAATCTATAACATTTTATTGAATTTGGCATTTGTTAAACAGAAATGCATAGGCTAATTCACAAACTGAAACATGAAGCCCACTCTAAACATTACTATTACTCTTTTCCACATTCAAAATATATTAACTGTTTTAAAATGTTAATGACAACGATCCTAATTAATTTTAATCTCTTTCTGAAACCCACGGATAACTGAATATCCTTCCTTAAACATATTAACGTGAACATTTCTCCATCTTTAACAGTATTTGAAGTCTTAATATTCGGCTACTTTTTACAACGTCGTGCGTAAAAGTTGGACTGGCCTCGCGGCGCGTCATTTTACGCACACAATAATCCGCAGTGTGGGCCAGTAGAATCCAAAAGAGTGTTTGTTACCTTTCTGGTGGAAGCCTTTGCCGCAGAACTCGCAGACGAACGGCTTGTACCCCGCGTGGATCCTCGTGTGCGTGTTGAGCGTGGAGCTGCGGTTGAACGCCTTCCCGCACTGGTTACACTTGTGAGGCTTTTCCTGCACGAGCACACACACACGTACGTGAGTCTGACAGCGCGTGAGCGTGAGAAGAGAGTACACGAAGAAGAGAAAGAGTCTGAATGACGCGTGGCACAGTGACGGAGCTGCTTTCTACTTTGAGCTTTTCATTTTTGCAGATACTGACGCTGAAAAATGTTAGGTTTTTGTTTTAAGTCCTGTTCATTTATGTTGCACTGTTTTTCTAATTTTTCTTTCTTTGTTTCTTTTTTATATAAAAGGAAAACGGAATAAATATTTACAGTATAGAATCATGAACAGTTTGTTTTGTTTTGTTTTTGTTCTGTTCATTAATATTGTACCTCATAGTTTTTTGTTTTGTTCTGTATTTTATTTTATTTTTTTTAAGCCTAAACCTATATTTAAAAGAAAAACTGAATAAATATTTTCATTCTTAAAGTGTACGTAGTGCAGCTGTGTTTTTGTTTAGCTCTGTGCATTAATGTTGTGGCTCAGTGTTTTTTGTTTTTCTTTTTAGGTTCTGTTTTTGTTTATTTTTATATAAAGAGAATATTTACATTATAAAAAGTGTAGAACCGGTGTGTGTTTAATTCTGCTCATTAATGTTGCACCACCGTTTTGGTTTAAAAAAATAAAATAAAACCAAAAACAAAACAAAGTGACTAAATATTTCCATTATAAAAAGTGTACGCAGGACAGGTGTGTTTTTGTGCTTTGTTGTTCAATGATGCTGTTTTTATTCTTGCCTGTTTTATGTTTTGTTTCTTTATTATAAAAAAGAAAAACAGAATAATAAACATTTAATTATGAAAAATATAAGGAGCAGAACCAGTTTAAATTTTAGTCTATAGATACTAGACTAAAACGATAACAGACAATGATTTATTTAAAACTCATCCAGATGTTATTTTTTCCGGCTATAATCGTTAAATAAAACATGCCAACAATTTAGGGCTGTTTGAAAATCGTATCATTTTAAAAGGCCTTGAACAGCTTGAATTATCCCGCCTTTATCACTATCTGCCGCTGCGTTCTAAAGCAGCACACTGTCAACAACAACACAAACCTGAAGGCTCGTCACGCCGCACGTACCTGAGTGTGGATGATCTTGTGGCGGCAGAGCGTGCTCGCCTGACGGAAGCCTTTGCCGCACACTTTGCACACGAAGGGCCGCGCGCCGGTGTGCACGGGCATGTGGCGCGTCAGGTTGTAGTGCGCGTTAAACACCTGAGCAAAACAAACACACGCGCGTTAAAAGCAGCATTTGTGGCGTTTGTGTGAGAATGCACTGCAGGAATATCCAGGCCCGAGTCACGAAAGAACAGACGACTCGGTCCAAACTCCATGGCCTGTTTACATTAAAGGGCCTAATACTCTCCTCTCTGGAACAGTAGGCTAATGAGCAGTAATTACACTTGCCTCGAAGCTCTGGGAGGTTTGAAGAGAAAAACGGACAGTCTAAATGGCGTTTTGTTGGACGCGCGCCTGCGTTTGTCATGTGCCAAAACTGGAACACAAATGTAACGCAGAGAAAAGCCATAAACCATCGCGTGTGTCCGGCGAGAATTGATCCGAAATAAATGTATTTATGTGAGGGCTTCAGTCAAGTGTAATTAAGCTCGGTCTGATGATAAATAAAGCCTTCTGTCCTCACAAACGCCTTCTTTTTGCATAAACGCATTAATAAGATATTACTAAAATACTATTCAATATTTAAGGCATAATCTGCCTTTTTTTAAGTTTAAAAAAGTTTTAGATTTTCAACACAAAGGTTACTGTGATTTGAATGATTTCTTAAAAAATCTAAATAAAAAAGAGTGTTCTTTTGAGAGAGGCCCGCGCCGAAAGACGCAGCACTTTCACCAGATCTCTGTCCCTCTCCTCCATCAGACCCACAAAGTGCACAGATTAAAAAGCCGCTGGCTCCGGCAGGGCATCTGGCTTACCTTTCCGCAGACCTCGCACGTGAACACTTTGGGCTTGTTTCCTGCGCACGAGCTGCTGAGTCTCGAGGCCGTCGAGCCTTTGAAGATGTTGTCGGCGAGGATGTGCTCGCGCTCCTTCATGTACACGTGCTGCATGTGTGCGTGGGACTGCGCCGCGGACGTGAAACGCTCCGCGGGCGCTTTGTCCGCGAGCAGAGCCTTGTGGCGCGCGGACAGCAGGTACGAGGCCATGGGCACGTGCAGGTTTACGAGTCCTGCGGGCGGTGGGCACGCGCCGCTGTCTCCACAGTTCAGGTACACCGTGCCCACGGCCGGGAACGAGCCCTGCGTCACCACGCGCGGACGGAAAAGTTTATAATGGCCTTGAGCCGGGCTCTGCTCCGACTCCGGGCTCCGGTAGCCAAGTCCTAGTCCCAACAGCTCCGGTCCCGAGTCCAGTAAGAGGCGCTGCGGCTCGTAGCCCAGCGGCAGAAGCGGCACGACCCCCGCGGGAGGCTGCAGCCAGCCCGGCAGCGCCAGCGGCCGCGGCTCGGGCCTCGCCATGATCCGCTCGATGGAGAAAGCCAGTGGTTTAGTGCCGCTACCGGGGCTCAGCGGGGCGGGGGCCGCGGGCTGGCTCCCGGGGCCCATGGGGAGCCCCGCGGGGCGGCGAAGAGGTGCGTCCATCAGGTCCGCATCCACTTCTGTCCTCTGGCCGTGAGCGCGCTGATGAAGCTCGTGGAGTCGATACGCGGCGTGGAGCCGAACGGAGCTGCACGCGGTAATTTGCTCAGCTGTGGTTCGTCGATCGCGTGCTCCGCGGCAGAAGCAGGAGGTGCTCCGAGGCGGGACTCCGAGGCGGGACTCCGCTCAACTAAAGGTGCGCGCCACAAGCCGCTCTCTTGTGGCTGCGCGTGACATCATGCTTTAAATGGACACGCGAGACGCGCAGCGGCCGGGGTCACGCACTGTCAGAGCTGTCACCGCGCACGCTCCGTGCACGCGCGTGGTGCTGAGACCAGCCCTGAGCCGAGACTCGGACTGAAGCTGAGACCATCGATCCAGCCTGGTCTTTACGCAGCTCCGCGCGCACTGCTCTGCGCCTCTGCGCCTCGTGAGATTTACAGAGAGCGCGGACACGCAAAGTGGCGCACAGGCAGGCTGTGGGAGACTGTGGGTGACTGCACGGGTGTGTGGGAGACACTGGGAGAGGAGGCAGCGCAGCTCTGGCTCCGGTGAACTCTGAGTGCACAAAGATCGATGCTCGTTAAAGACGCACCGTTTCTGATCCGTTTAATCAACAGCGTTTGACTGCGTCAGACACTAAACCCTCGGCTCAAGTCAACAGCGGCTCGATCCTCTAGTTTAGGGCGTTTGTGTTTTCTCCTCTTCAACTCACATCTTATTCTCAGACCTTTATTTGATTTACACACAGCAGCCGCTGCGTGTGGGATCCACAAAAGGGAACGGACAAAATGATAAGACAAAGCTCTCGTCCCGCAGCACAGGCCGGGATGGACCTGCGCGCACACGGGTGTGGGGCAGTGTCACGTGCCACTGCAGGACAGACCTTCATGCGCGTGAGACGCGACGATGTTCACTTTCCTCCTTTCCTCACTTTTCCTTCATTCTCTCCTGTTAGTGTTATGTGTTCACTGTTAAACACAGCGGTGTCTGTGGTGAGGCCTGCGCACGTGGTGCTTGTTGTGGTAAAGGCCTATTTTGTTTCACGTGTTCCGATTTGAAAAAATAAAACCTCAATTCTTTATTGTCCGTGTACGTTATATAATTTGTTTCATCACGTCTGAGGAGCCAAACACGGCTCAAACACAAAGGCCAAAGGCCTTTCATGGTGTTTTAGGCTATTGCTCCTCTATCGCTTCAAACACACTGGACTTGTGTAAAGTCATGTTTTTTTTGTTTTTTTTAAACTTGTGTATTATTATAAATACAATAAAAGCGAGTAGCTATATCCAGGCAAATAATTGGATTAGTTTTGGGTCTCTGAGTACAACAGGCTGCAGTAAAAACTGTCAGACTTTATCTTGTCACGATAATAAAGCGGCACTGTTTTGAAATGAACACTTTCGTTTATTGAACTTAAAAGGCGTTTAGTCTCGACACAAATTAATGGAAACAAACTCAGTGATTTTAAAAACACTTTATTTCAGACACGTACAGTCAGCCACCTGACTCGCGCAGGCGCACAAGGGGACAATATAAATATCTCACTTTAGTGTGTTTGGCCTTTGAACTGCACTGACACAACGAGGAGACATTTAACACCAGCAGCGCTACTCACGTTCAACAAAACCACTCCAAATGGAACGTCATCACTCACGCACACCACGTCAAAACAGAGCATTCTCCGCACAATCCACAGCAGGCTCTGGACAAGCTCTGGACAGACCCTGGACAGACCCTGGACAGACCCTGGACAGACCCTGGACAGACCCTGGACAGACCCTGGACAGGCTCTGGACAGGCTCTGGACAGACTCTGGACAGACTCTGGACAGACTCTGGACAGACTCTGGACAGACTCTGAATAAACTCTGGACAGGCTCTGGACAGACCCTGGACAGACTCTGGACAGACTCTGGACAGACTCTGGACAGACTCTGGACAGATTCTGGACAGACTCTGAACAGGCTCTGGACAGACTCTGGACAGACTCTGAATAAACTCTGGACAGGCTCTGGACAGACTCTGGACAGACTCTGGACAGACTCTGGACAGACTCTGGACAGACTCTGGACAGACTCTGGACAGACTCTGAACAGGCTCTGGACAGACTCTGGACAGACTCTGAATAAACTCTGGACAGGCTCTGGACAGACCCTGGACAGGCTCTGGACAGACTCTGAATAAACTCTGGACAGGCTCTGGACAGACCCTGGACAGGCTCTGGACAGACTCTGGACAGACTCTGGACAGACCCTGGACAGACCCTGGACAGACCCTGGACAGACTCTGGACAGACTCTGGACAGACCCTGGACAGACCCTGGACAGACTCTGGACAGACTCTGGACAGACCCTGGACAGACCCTGGACAGACTCTGGACAGACTCTGGACAGACCCTGGACAGACCCTGGACAGACCCTGGACAGACCCTGGACAGACTCTGGACAGACTCTGAATAAACTCTGAACAGGCTCTGGGCAGACCCTGGACAGGCTCTGGACAGACTCTGAATAAACTCTGAACAGGCTCTGCACAGGCACTGGACAGACCCTGGACAGGCTCTGGACAGAACCTGGACAGACCCTGGACAGGCTCTGGACAGAACCTGGACAGGCTCTGGACAGAACCTGGACAGAACCTGGACAGGCTCTGGACAGGCTCCGGACAGGCTCCGGACAGACCCTGGACAGACCCTGGACAGACTCCGCACAGACTCCGCACAGGCTCCGCACAGGCTCCGCACAGGCTCCGCACAGGCTCCGCACAGGCTCCGCACAGGCTCCGGACAACCCTGGACAGACCCTGGACAGGCTCCGGACAGACCCTGGACAGACTCTGGACAGACTCTGGACAGACTCTGGACAGACCCTGGACAGACTCTGGACAGACTCTGGACAGACTCTGGACAGACTCTGAACAGGCTCTGGACAGACTCTGGACAGACTCTGAATAAACTCTGGACAGGCTCTGGACAGACCCTGGACAGACCCTGGACAGGCTCTGGACAGACTCTGGACAGACCCTGGACAGGCTCTGGACAGACTCTGGACAGACCCTGGACAGACTCTGGACAGACTCTGGACAGACTCTGGACAGACCCTGGACAGACCCTGGACAGACTCTGGACAGACCCTGGACAGACCCTGGACAGACCCTGGACAGACCCTGGACAGACTCTGAATAAACTCTGAACAGGCTCTGGGCAGACCCTGGACAGGCTCTGGACAGACTCTGAATAAACTCTGAACAGGCTCTGCACAGGCACTGGACAGACCCTGGACAGGCTCTGGACAGAACCTGGACAGACCCTGGACAGGCTCTGGACAGAACCTGGACAGGCTCTGGACAGAACCTGGACAGAACCTGAACAGGCTCTGGACAGGCTCCGGACAGGCTCCGGACAGACCCTGGACAGACCCTGGACAGGCTCCGGACAGACCCTACACAGACTCCGCACAGACTCCGCACAGGCTCCGCACAGGCTCCGCACAGGCTCCGCACAGACTCCGCACAGACTCCGCACAGACTCCGCACAGGCTCCGCACAGGCTCCGCACAGGCTCCGCACAGGCTCCGGACAGACCCTGGACAGGCTCCGGACAGACCCTGGACAGACTCTGGACAGACTCTGGACAGACTCTGGACAGGCTCTGCACAGGCTCTGGACAGACCCTGGACAGACTCTGGACAGACCCAGGACAGACCCTGGACAGACCCTGGACAGGCTCTCGACAGGCTCTGGACAGACCCGGACCTCTGGACAGGCTCTGGACAGACTGGACTGGACAGAACCCTGGACAGGACAGGCTCTGACAGAACCTGACAGGCTCTGGACAGAACCCTGGACAGGCTCTGGACAGACCCTGACAGGCTGGACAGACCCTGACAGAACAGGCTCTGACAGACCCTACACAGGCTCCGCACAGGCTCCGGACAGGCTCCGGACAGGCTCCGGACAGGCTCCGGACAGGCTCCGGACAGACTCCGGACAGGCTCCGGACAGGCTCTGGACAGACTCTGGACAGACCCTGGACAGACCCTGGACAGACTCTGGACAGACTCTGGACAGGCTCTGGACAGGCTCTGGACAGGCTCTGGACAGGCTCTGGACAGACTCTGGAGGACAGACTCTGCACAGACTCTGGACAGGCTCTGGACAGACTCTGGACAGACCCTGGACAGACCCTGGACAGACCCTGGACAGACCCTGGACAGACCCTGGACAGACCCTGGACAGACTGAACAGACCTCTACTGCGCACAGAGTCAAGTCAAATACTGCACTCATCATTTGTCTACGCTGGACTGTCACTTGAACAGGTAAAGCTACATTTAGACGTCAAAGCATGTTAGAGTCAAAACCTCTGAAACCGTTTGAAAGGTATTTCCATCAATAATGACCAAGGCCTAAAGTTAAAAATATGTTTAATACAAAATCTATCTTCACTTCCTTTTTGCCCGTATAAATACTGGCTATTGACAATAACTATAATTTACGATATTACGGGAGAAAAGACCGAACACAAAACTATCCCCCTTCATTTGAAAACACTAATTTTCATTGTATGTTTCTATTTCATTTAGGACCAATATAACAAATTGAATTAATCAAAGTTCATTTTTTTCCTTGTTATTGCTTGATGAATGTAAATAATATAAACGAGCATTTGACTGGCTCCAACCATTTTTCATCAGTTAATCAAATCACGTGGGCGATCAATAATGTATCGATAACAGTTACTGGCATAATTTAGCGTGTAATTTAGATTGTTTTTACTGATGAAATAAAACAGTTGTATTTATTGTGACGTAGTATTGATGCAAAGAAGAACAAACAATCTGACATGATAGAAAAATAAAGACCCGTGTTGCGTCGTAGTAACTTCTCAGTGAGGGAATCCCACTTTGAGCACAACCTCTACAATAAAACACATTTATTTTCAGTGGATAAAAATAAAACTACGATCCGCAGACAGTGAAGTGGTTGAAACAGTCGTCCAAACTCTGATAAAAACAGTCTTTTTGCTGCTGCGTTTCAGAACGTGTTGAGGCCACGGTGACCGGAACAAGCTACAACTAACGCTAAGAACGGACCGCTACTGTACAGTGACATCACTCTGTATGGCTGCGCACGGAGGGGGCGGGGCACATCACACCAGGTGTCCAAGCCCCGCCCACCTTACCTGCTTTAAGTACATTCAGGCATTTCAGTGTTTCTATTGACACTATGTACATCGTCAGTCGTGGAGAGGCCCGAGTATGTGGTAAAAACGCCTGGTTCTTTATGGTTTTTGTGGAGGAACTGTCCTGTTTTCCAGTGCTTTCTCACGTACATCTCCAAGGTCAGTGACTGTGCTTAATACTTTGAATTTTTGGACAGAATTTCTTGTTGGTACGGGGGCCAATCCAAGGAGATTCATTTGGTCTTCTGGTCATTTATTTTAAAATGTTCTTTTTCAGAGCAGAGTTTCTTTGATTTTCATATCTGACAGTTTCGAATGCTCGCTTCTTCAGATTGGTCATGTGATGTCATCTGTGTTGCCTTTACCGGTAGAGTCAGGACGACAGCGTAGAACAGGAACAACTCAAATTTCTGATCGTCGGAAGAGAGAGAACTGGGATGGAGCAAACATCACTGAGATCGCAACTAACATTAACATTGTCGCTGGATTAAGGAAGAAAAGAGAAATGTTCCCGGGGCCCTGGCACAAGAAATACATTCTCTTACCTAGACCGGTGATTTTCAACTTTGTTTGAGTTGTGGCACGCTTTTTTGGTTGAAAAGGTATCACGGTACACCACCTACTGAAACAAAAACGGTAAATAATGTCACAAGTAATGTCCATGCCACTAACTGCTTTTTGTTTTTTTATTTGGCATTTGTTCTGGACAGACCAAAATGACACAATCCATGGATTTGAACTCAAATTACAATTTTATTTCAAGGCACACTAGCGTTCCTTGGTACACTGGTTGAAAATCAAGGACCTAGACAATGTTTTTTAAGGGTTAAAGGTTTTAATCTGAAAAACCTTTGTCCAGTTGACAGAATTAATTTCCACCTGGACGTCTACACAGAAATGTACCACAGGTCCTTAAACTGGGACAAGGAGGCCTTTTTATTCTCTCACACCTGGGGTACTGTCCTGAAGAAGGTAGAGGCAAGACGACAGCGCCCTCTGCAGTCCGACTTCTTCAGTACAGTATTTTAGGTGTGTGAGAGTAAACAGGCCCCCCTCGTCCCGGTTTATGTACTTGTGGCCACGTTTTCCTCCAGCGACGATGTTTGTTGTCGTCTGTCCCAGTGAAATGAGCTTAATCTGTGTCCATTATGTGGTTCTCTCTTTTACTTTCAACGATCACAAATGGCCGGTTTGAGTTGTTGCTGTTCTGCAGTCAAAACTGTCACGTATGAAAAACAAACAAACTCTGGTCTGAAAGAGAACACTTTAAAATAAAATGTGGTTCAGTTACAAACAAGAACAAAACTTTAAACTATGTCTATAAAACACCATCAAGTTCTTTTGAAAAGACATGGACATTAATATTGCAGTGATCAGATTTGTCACATATCAACGTAATGAGAAAGAAATGAAATACAGTTGTTTATATCTGTGACCACACAAACTGTAGCTTTGGCATCTGCTAAAAGGGCCGCAGTGGAGAAATTAATTGAATTTAGATTCTAATATCTACATAACACTGATAAGCAGTAATATAAAAACACTCTTCAGGACTGGAAATTCTACCTCATTAGGAATTTGGGTTTAAGACTTTTCTTTCACTTCAATCTGTCATTCACCCAATCTGTGTCCAAATCTATAATCCAGGCATATTCTGTTCAGTTACATTGTCTCCATGCTGTTCTCAACATAACGTTTGAATCAGCAGTTAGGTTATGGAATTGTATGACTCTGTTCAAACAAAAACATTAGTTAATAAAATATTAATATTTTGTCACAGAATTAGCGTCCTTATTTTGAGGTGTGCAATATCGTTTTATCCTCAAAAGTGCAGAATGTAACTTTTCAGATGGAGGGCCCCCCACCTGCTTGTCTCCATGGAGATGTTTCCACAGTAAGGTTTTATCAGAGTAGAACGAGGGCTGTCATGATTACTGATTTTAAAGTACGATATATTGCAACAGAAAAATATAATAACGATAATATTGAAACTACTTTATCCAACTGACGAATAAATCTAAAGCAGGATAACATTTTTCCAATGAATAAATAAATGGCGCAATTAAATAATTAGTAGTTAGTTCTAATATTTGTCAAAAAATTATTATAAATGTATTCAACAAACTGCAGCCCAAATGTTATCATATAAGGCTATTACTACAAAAAATAAGAAAATAAATCCTTAGTAGTCGATAGAAAAGGTACATGTGATGACTTTTGAGCCTGAAAAATGATTGTTCTTTCTTTGACATGTAGAACGATATGTGGACAGTGATTGTCGTGACAGGCCTGCGGAGAACACGCTACCAATGACATGTTTTTCATGGTATTTTTGGAGAAAAAACACACCTGTAATTTAATCAATTCAAGACCTGTATGTTCAATGCAACACGTGGAACCACATCTCCATGGTGAAAGGAGATGGCAGGACCACTACCTGAAAAGTCACATGAGCCACGTTTGGACTGGTTCACTTTGGGGCGGATAGGAGCGCTTTGTAATCGTCTCCCCTGACAAAAGTGAACCGTATCGGCTCGATTCAGCAACCAAACTGTGCCGTGACTGGTACTGGGTTCTAAAGCACTCCTGGAACACTTCTGAGCGAGATGATTGGACAAGACAGAACACAGACTCAGGTGAAAACAAACGGCAAAAAGCAGGTATAATTTGACTATATCTGATCTTGAGCTTGTGTTGAACTGCCGTATTTCCAGTGAGGCTTCAGTGCACCTTTAAATCACCTGCAACCTCGAGATGCTCCCCCCACCACACGTTCACAGTTTAACCATTTTGTTCAACTTGGAGTAAACAAGCCTTAGCTGCCCCTTTATTAACTACTACTACTAAAATGTATTTTTTTTTAACATCTTCTTGTTGTGAAGTTTTCAATGTGTTTTATGGGACTAACACATCAGGCCAACGTGTGCATCTTTGTAAACGTCACCCGCTCCACCATTAAGTACAATCGGGTGTCTTCACTCGTCCTCCTCGTCACTGTCCCTCATGCTGATGCCCTGCAGCCCGTCTCCGGCCTTCACCGCCGCCGTGGCCTCCTCCACGGTCAGACGGTTGTAGATGGTCTCATAGCTCTTATTGTTGAGCGTGCCGTCCAGCACGCCCTGTAGTCTGAAGTCACGGTAGCTCTTCTGTGGGGAACAAAAATCAAAGAAACAAAAGACATGAGAAAGCGGGAGAGCGGAAATGGTAGAAAATAGGAATGCAGTGTGGCGTTCACGTTCAGAGACACAAAAGCAAGAAAATTGAGCTTCAAGGACATTTTCCTTTCATGTGTCAGACAGGAAGCCTCCGCCAAGTCACTGCCATTATCATTCCTTGTCTAGTTAAAAGTGGCATTAGAAAACTATTGAGAAAAAAAAATGTTTAGCCAAATTTTCAGAATACCTCACAAATCAATATCCATAATTCAATTGAACAGTTTTTGTATTGATTTGAGATGTTGTTGTCATTATAGCATTAGAATTATATAATTGTTGTGTCTAAACTGTTATGAGATAAGCCATGTCAAAGACTAAAACTAAACTAAAAATATATTTCATTTCAATGTCGACGGCATTGAAATGAGTAAATGGCCTCTTTCACACATAAAAATTGAAAGTCAACGAAGCAAAAATGAATTGTGCGTGCTCCTTTTTATATGGATTCAAAATATTGGAGGTTAGAAATCACATTCAAAAAATTACAAAACGTTTTTGTAGTTTCTCTACACTCATGATGTTAAGAGAGGATAATCCTTTACATCACCATTGAACACACATAAGACACAAAGAGAAAACATAGCAGAGGATTTTCTAATATTCCATCTTCTAGACAAATATTTAAGATGCATTATGTTTCTGCTTTTCTGTTGTCTCCAGAAGAAGATGTGATTGCTTTGTCTGAAAATGTTCTGTGGTTTTAAAGTGTTTATTTTCATGATTTTCTAATTTTGTCTTTATTTGGTGTATTAATACCTGTTGTAAATATACATTTTAGTTTTACACCAATCAAGTAGCTTTTTGTGGCAAAAAGTTGAAACATCTGTAGAAAGTTACAGGAAGTAAACTGACTGATTGACATACTAGGAAAAATTATGCATAATTTACACAAAATAAACTACTTTTTTGACCCTTAAACATTAATTCAACAACAAAAAAAAAAAGGTGTTCACATTTATTTTTATGTGTAAAATCTAAAAAAATCTGTGATTCCTGAGTTTTGGCCCAGTGTACAGGATGGTTGCTAGGAAATTTCCTAATGTGATGTCATCATTTACAACCAGGAAGAAAAACAAAAAATCTAAAAACTACGGTAGCTAAACCAGGATACATTTTGTAAAGTATTTTAGCAAAAATTTGAAATATATTGATCTAAACTACATTTTAGTGAAATGAGTGGTTCAGCTTGTCATGGGCACTTTAAATCTCCTGCATTTATTCAATTTCAGGTATACTTCTTAAAACTTAAAACTATGCATCCCTCTCCATCTGACCTGCAACTTAGCCTGGTGCTACTTGTCTCCATGGAGATAGATACTTTCACTGTGCATTTGGAACTTTCTGGGAAAAGAAACCATGGACATAAATTAGTAAACACGTCCAATGTTTATGCTATCGATCACTTAGCAACTTGGCTAGTCCGATTTAAAAGAAGATTTGAAGGACTGCAGAGCCAGTTCCATGGAATTTTTACTAAAGCCGTTAGCATCAGCGCGCAAAAAACACAAATTATGAATAATTAAGAGGATTTGTACCATTTATATGAGGTCGAAGCCTTGTTAAAAGTCATTTTTGAGTGGGTAAACCTTTTAGTATTTTATGCTGCTGAGTTGCTAACTAACTTTTAAAGCAGAACTATGTAACTTTTTTACCTTATTAAACATCTTTATAAGTCCTTATGGTGGCTGCACATGTATTTCCAGGCCGTTTGAAGCGCTCGTCGTCTCCCCCTGCTGTCTCTGTGCAGAAAATGAGCCTCGCAACTTACCTAACACTGACCCGAAGACAACTCTACTGAGAAACACCGGCTCTCTTTTTTATATTTGGCGACATGAAATGTGTTTGTATGTGATTATACGCTCTTGTTTCAATATAAAGGAAGGAAAACAGGGAAAAAAAATCTTTGTATTGTGTATTTTCTGAACAGAGCTGCAGGGGGAGCTCTGTTGCTGAAGTTACTTAGTTCTGCTTTAAGATTTCTGATGAAGTCTAGACACTAAACATTTTCACATTATTGGTGAAAAGACTTGATAAATGACAAATACAATTAAATAAACATGTTATATAGTTTAATAAGGGACGTTCAATTTGACGTAACTCCAGTTAACATCTACCAGCCAAGTGATCAAGTTATATTTGGAAAATTAATTCTGTCTTATTATTAACTTGTGAGTTTCTTCTAATAAGACAGTCAGGTAAATAGCTATAAGCTCATTACCTGACATGTTTCGTCAACTGTCTTATTAGAAGAAACTCACAAGTTAATAAGTGATCAAGTTTGAGCAAATGGCCGAGATGGAAAATTTTGCGTCAATGAAAGCAACAACATCTCCATCAAAAAGTTACATAGCGTACCTTTAATTGGCACAGTGCGATCCATTGTGATTTTTCTGCAGTAAATGTCACGCAACAAAAGACGCTTTGATAGTGTTGTGCAAGACGGGAAAAAAAAAAGATCAAGAAAGTCAATAAATAAACCAAACGGGAAGTCGTGTTTTCTTCCATCAAAGCCATTTTGAATCCTCGTCTTGGCGTCTTCACGTTAAATCTGCCATTAGAAAAGTGTGAGAAGACAAAAGCTCTGGGCAGCTCTGCGCCTCTGAAGCTCTGAAGGACACTTGAGGCTTTTTTAATCCAATCTTCAATGTCAGCTTTTAACTGTTTTTGTCGTGAATGCACCGCAATATCTTTTTCTACATTTCAGCTTTGCCGCTTCCACTAAATTAAAGTCATTCTGTGCAAAATCTGGTAAAATTGTATTACTTTTCCACCTTGAGGATTTGGATGAATATGCAGCAGTGTTAATGGATGTGCGGAAGTTTTGCTAGTAGTACTTCTGAGCTACTCAAAGGTCTGCGGTTTGATTGCGACGCCTCACTCATGGGGTGAATACATAAAGACTGTCCCTTCACTAAAGTCATGCAGAAGTGGTGTTAATTATAGTTTTTTTTTCTTTCACTCCAGAAACAATTTTGCTTAAAGTGCATTTGACAAGATAGAGTAGACATTTCACTTAAACGTAGTGAACATGATTATATTTAAGATTTTACTAAACATCTTGTCCCCAGTTTGACAACATCAGTGACGTTTCTAATGTGACTTCCTGTTGGACATGGGCAGCAGATGTGCCTGTGATTCCCCAGTTTGAGTCAGTTCCATATTTGGGTCCCATTTAAATGTGTGGATGCCCAGATGCTGGTCCTTTGCAGCAGCAACACGTACACGGACAAACTACATTTTACATAATATACATGAATTTTCTCTTGAAACAAGTATATTTTAAGTTAAATACGAGCTCAAACGCCATGAAAACACAACATTTAACTGTTAATTAACCTGAGCAAACAGATCAGAGCAGAGAAACATCGAGGCCAGCTGATTTCAGTGTAATAATTGTTGTTTATTGTGACTGTGGAAAGTCTGACATTTTACGTGTTTTAACCCAAAATGAACCAAACCAAAAAGAAACTTTCTTGACAAACTCTGTTTACTTTAAATGACTGGCGAACTAAGGCTACAACTGACAGATAGCACTTTGAACCCTTTCAGGCATTTTAATGATAAAAATATAGTAAAACTAACAACCACTGATTGACTCTATATATCTAAATATCTATATTTAACATTACAGGGCCACAGGTTCCACAACTATTACGTAGCAACGGCCAAAATGTACAGAGATGACACACTAGTTATGATACTATTAACATCTTTATTTTGTAAATTGTTTAACTGATTGTTTAAACGGTTAGAAAATTGTGCCAGTTTCATGTAAATAGTGGACTTTAAGAAGAAAATGGTAATTAATCTAATTATTATATTCTAGTTTTCATAATCATGATCCCTTTTTTCCCAGTCCTAATGAAGCCAACAGAAGTATACTTATGCTATGATACTTATCTCCAAAAGCTTAAACCAAAACAGCTGAAGTTTGAATGTCCCTGAATAGATATATTGTATAAAGCCTTTTATTTATTTAATTCACCTTTTTTATTGTGCTTCCCTCTGGCATTCTCTTTATTATGTAAAATGTATTTTGCATTTCATCATTGTATGCGATATTTGAAGAAAAAAAACAACTTAATTTTTAACATTTTTCTTTCAAACTGCAACTTGACTGATGATTGACTTGACTGTGATAAATAGATAAACACTACCCAATCAAAACAGTAATAATAATAATAAAAAATGAAAATCTATCATGTGCTCTCACAAAACCATTTTTACCTTCAGTAAAATGACTAAACTGTGAGGAGCTTGAGGCAGTGCACTTATTTCACAGGAGAATCCAAGGACCTTTTAAATGAGGTTTACCTTGACTATTTTGATGAGGCTTTTGAGCTGGTACATGTGGAGCTGCAGGTCCAGTCGGTCGGTCAGCCAAACACAGATGGACTTCATGGAGGTGGTGTACCATTGCTGCAAAGACAGAGGGACAGTTTGAAGGATATTATTACTTTTTACAATGATTCAGTGACTACGAAGACAATATTTTAGGGGTTTAAGTCATGCAGTGACTCTACATTCATAATTCCTGACGGATCTTGAAAGATGATTTTTAACAAATATCTGAGCGGCCTTTCAGTTTAGCTTTTGAAAAACTGAGATCATATTTAAATACTGATTGTTTTCAGTCTTTACAACTAAAAATAAACTACAAATTTGAATTTCTACGGTAGAAATGTCAATTCCTCTACTTCTCTAAAAGAATGGAAAAACTAATTCGAGCTTCAAGTATAATTCATTTGTGTATGGAACATGTAGATTAAATGAAACAAAATATTGTTTTCATGCCAGTATATGTCCAGTAAAACCTAAAAGTCACTTGCTTTGCTTTAATAGAGAACTCTTAATCTTCTATTAAATAAACAAATAACGTAAAACACGTTTGTAAATGTGTTTAAACCATATAAAAATAAATCATATTTTGTGATAAGGTTAACCCCAGTTTCTCCATTGAAATCACATTATGTTCCACTCTTTAAATGGTCTATTGGCAAGTGGAAAAGGATATATTTTAGGATATATATACATATATATATATATATATAAACAAACAAACAAAAACAACAACAAAATAAAAGGATAATTCTAGGCATCAATTATCAATGTCACTATTCAACAAATACATGTACAAATGATCTCAAACTTAAATCAGCTACAACTGATTTAAAGGTGCACTGTGTAACCTTTCTGCTGGGGGGACCTTTGACTGAAATGTCCCACAGTATGGCAATAAACCCATCCATTTTACATGTTTTCAATTCCTTTTTAATGCTCAAAATTATACACTCTTTGTGTTTGTGAGGTCACCTCTCCACAGATCTGACCTGTAACTTGGCCTGGTAGTGCTGCCCTGCTCGTATCCATGGAGAGAGACAAGTTTGTATTCCAGGCAAATCAAAAACATCTCCATTTAGACAAGTAGGTGGTGAAAAGTTACATCTTTAAAGCCATGTGGCAAAAAAAATCTTATATTATACAATATTATTCATTTGTGTTCTATTCCATGTGGGGGTTTTATGAAATATTTTGTCGTGCAAATCTTCATCTTGGACGGAATAAGGCAGTAAGACAAGGTAGGGATGGCTCAGTATATAATTTTACAAGAAACATCACAATTTTTCTATTAATCACGATTGTTGGCTCTTTGACCAAACAGTGGTGAAATCCCTTATTCACTTTCATTCACAAGGTTAACAGATTCCTCACTAGCTTCATGAAATTAAACTTTCTGACTGAAAAGTATCATTCATGTCGTAAATAAGTGGAAACGAAAAGGTCATTTTGTTGACAAAGAATGGGAAAATATTTATACATCTCAGTGGAGGACAACAAAATCACGTTTGGAAAGAATTCTACTGGGAAAAAAATAATCTAATTTTTAATAACATCATGTAAAGTAAAGTGCCCGATATTCACATTAAAATATTAACTGCTAGACTGTAGTTGTCAAGTGGCCCACAATTACCATGAGTTTTGGGACTGTGCTATTGCGCATAAATACTGGACTGAGATAAACAAAGCACTGCAGACTGTTCAGCACTGACTTCCACTTGATTTCAGAACTATGTATTCGGGCCTACAAATTAGCATGCTAACAGCACACTTCCTGCTTCTCTCGTTGAATAAAATGCTCTATAAATAGATGCAGAGTAAGTTGACAGACTTGCTGGGGCCCCCGTGTGGACCCCTCCCATGTGCGGGTTTGCTTTTATAATATATCCGTGCTGGGGCAACACAGATTTTACTTTATTACATGCAAAAAAAATGGGAACATGGACTAGCTCCTGATTGGTCAGGTGGTTGCCACGATACGAGCAGTCGGATGTCCAAATATGGAGTCTGGCTCCGCTTTAGCTCCGACTGGCTTCATTTGGCTGGAGCCAAACGCTATGGCTGACGTCACACTCCGATAGTCCACTGTTCTTACAG
This sequence comes from Rhinogobius similis, assembly GCA_019453435.1. NCBI lineage: Eukaryota > Metazoa > Chordata > Actinopteri > Gobiiformes > Gobiidae > Rhinogobius > Rhinogobius similis. Next base: position 31,891,283 of record CM033628.1, on the reverse strand, counting down.
TCTATGGTACAGGCCCTTTAAGGTGCCTTTCGCTGTACTATGACAAGATTTCAGTTGTAAAGCGCTGAATAAATAACTTTTATGACTCATTATAGCAATAAACCAACTACTTTTTTTTAACAATATTAAATGTTTAGAATAGTTTTTGGGATAATCCTGCTTTAGGGCTGCTGTGTTTCTATATTAACATTCACAGTCTATATTTTCTTCCAGAGTATATCGCACTTCAAAGTGATAGAAAAAAGATATACACCTGGAACTAATCCTGCTTATCATCGTGAGCATTTCCAGCAAAAAAAAAAAAAAAAAGAGACTACTTCGAAACAGACTTGTTCATATTAGTTTGACATGAAAAGATCAAATTGCTGTTGCTTCGGCGCAGAAAAACAAGCTGTTTTCTTTAACCAACCGAGTGAAGCTGCCATCTCCAAAGTGTCGCTCTGAATGTTAGTTATTTGTTGCGAAGTAGAGTTACAGATTTTAGACCTGACCTGGGCGCATCTCAGCAAATTCCGCCTAAAAGCATCAACAAACAAAGAAGGGGGAAAACACAGCCTTCTGATCTGCCATCCCATAAAAAAAGCACATAAACCGGCACTATATTATGCTAATGGTGTCAGTGCTGCTTTACAGACAACCATCGCTAATACACACATTTCTTTCACGGAGTTCAAATGAGCACGTCTTGCTCGCTGGCGGACAGGGAAAAAGGAAAAAAAATGTTCAAAAACATCATAACACAAGGTCAGAGCCCGCGCGGCAAACTCAAAAAGGGTCAAACGTTTATTTATTCAAAGGCGTCGGTTTTTCTGAATGTTGCGCGGGCGAAGGATGGCTTCTGCTGCTCGGCTTTGACCCTTCGGCGACGTTAGAAAAGCGCCGGGCTACGTCTTTGTAATTCTCATTAAACGCTCTTCCCTTCACACCTTCCACTTTGCGGGCCACGGAAATCAAACGCTCGCTATTCTAACCTGGAGAGCGAAGCACACTTTTGAGTAGCGTCGCTGGTAAAATGCGCACGTCGGGTGGCATTATTCAGGCGGCAGTCAGACGAGAAAGCTCAAGGCGATCGCGATGACACTGTAATTACCTGTAATATTCACACAACGCCGCTGCTAGAGGACTTAATTTCACACTGAAATGCAATTAGCTTCCAATTTAGCGGAGAAAAAAACATGGCAAAGGTGGATTCATGCACTTGACAAAAGCTCCAAAAAAATACGTCGGCGATCACATAGATGTCACGCGCATACGGTATGAGATTTCCGTGACCTGCTTCTACACCATCATTGAGAAATTATATCAGAAAAACCCAACGCATATTTATCAGCGTCCTTCGCGAGTTGAGAGTGTAAGAAATGCGTGCATGTTCAGCCTTTCACTGGCGGCCATGCAGACTTAGCGCTGCAGAGGGCTAGGAGAAAATGCTTTGTGGACGAAAGCTGTCATCAAATAACAAGTTGGTGGTCAGATTTTTTATTTTTTCAGAAACTGCAAGTAGGAATCTTGAGTTTGAAATTCTTAAGGAGATGTGCTTTTCAAAGTTGATAGACTTGACCGATGTCTTGACCACAGTCTTGACTGGCAGTCTTTTTTGTTGTTGCTGCTGCTATGTACGTTTCAAGGACAATTTTGAATCTTATCAGTCAGTGCAGCAGAAAGTTGTGGACTTGTAACTTGTGACTGAGTTCAGTACAGCTCAGGATTATTTTAGTAGTCAACACTGCGGAAAAAGTGATTGTTTTTTTGAATTAATCGACTAGATACAGGATTATTTCTATTGTACATTGTATTGTATTCTATTGTACATTGACTTTTTAAGATTTGTAGCCAAATAAACGTTGAAATATGAAGACTGAAGGCTTCAAGATAGATATTTACCAATTAAGTATTACTGATAAAAATTAGTTTTTGACGTTTTGATATATAGAGGCACTATGTAGTTTGCTGGTGGAGCGTATGAAACATTCTATTCTAACCAAGAAAGCACCTGAAGACAAGCACCAAACAAGACCAATCAAAACTCAAAATCAAAACTTTAACTATAAAGATGACTTTATGAGAGGAACCTTCCAGGCAAAGCAAAACCGATTTTAAGAGAAAATCAGGTGACGGGAGCATAGTGCACCTTTAATAAGGCAAGGCAAGTTTATTTGTAGAGCACAATTCATACACAAGGCACTTCAAAGTGCTTAATAATGGTCCTGTCTTTGTTATGAAGGTCTTTTTGTTTGTGTTTCAGAGTCTGTATAGTCCAGATAACGACTTGTGTTATAAATTATACACAAGTCTCAATTACTCAATAATCGTTGCAGCATTACTTCACACATTATAGGACTTCTAGTTAGCCTAATGTTAAACCACTGGAGATTTTAAGATGCTAAATGCTGATCTTTGTGTCCTTTCAAAAGTATTCTGACACTGTAGTGTGATTATTTGCCAGTACTGACCCAGCAGCTTATTGGGTTGTTCCATGGCTCAGTTTACTTTTGGTTATGAGAATATTAAGTGTCGCACACAAAGTATTCCTATCAGTTTTTTGGTTTTCACATTACGCCACAGTGCAAATATATCAGCAATCAATATAAACAGGACAGAGAAGCACTCCTTTCATTGATTTCCGTGGGATTGTGGCTTGTATTGATGTTTTGTCTGTGGTTAAAAACTTTTTACTCTTGAAACAATGGCCAGGATAGAGAAGGTGCTATAGATATGGGCACTATTATTGTTAAGGCGTATAAAAGAAAAAAAAAATTAGACAGAGAAAGGGTGCTTTATGATGTTTAGCAAGTGTTTATTCTGAACGATTTGCAGTGGTTCAAAGTTACTGCTCACTCACCTACTTCAGTACGAGCATCCGAATTATTCACCGCGATGAGTTTCAGAGCAAGGTTTACCGTTACAATAAGGCCAACAACAATACTACAACAATAATAAAAGGTTCTTTGTTTAGATGCAGAAAACACACGGCGATCTCACAGAGCTGCTTTTAACATTCTTAACATTAATCATATTCCGACTCGCCCACTCGCCCAGCTTCTCGCAGCTATGGATTTAAACTTTTTTTTTAACTTACGGTTGAGCAGGAATCCCGTTCACTTAAGTGGAGAATGAAGGACAAGTCTCGCCGCTAAAATATGATGTGAAGTAGGGTGACTTGTGTAAAATGTTCAATGTGACCAACAAGTCAACACTACACAGTTTCTCTGGGCGGCTTGAAAACAGATTTGTTCTATTCGGTGTAATCCTTCATTTGAAAGTCATTCTCAACTGGAATAACTTTCGGATGGAAGTTGAAATGTCCAGATGACGACCTTTGAAACCTTTTCTATGATTATTTGCACTATGTAAAATGAAGCAGGCAGAAGGAGGGACAAAATTGATTGCGGTGTCTGCAATGTGCGGAATAAGGTGTGTGGTCGAAGGAAGGAAGAGTGGTGAAACATCTTAATGGTTTTCTAGACGTTGGAATGTGGCTATTTTCGGACCTCTCTGTTGGGCTTCAAAATGGCCTTGCTCAACTATTTTACACAATTCAATTTCTCACAGAAATTTCTCAAATTTTACATATATAAAAGATACCCTTCAGTTCATGGACTTTCCAAACTTCCAAAATGTAGCAGGACAGAACAAAAGTGAGCTTTGAAGGCTTGGAACTCTCAGTCGAATTTCTTGGACTGTATGCTTTTTTGAGTTAGTGAGCCGTATGAAATGGGGGGAGAGAGTGAGGTGACACATTCGGTAAATTGGCCAAACTGGTATTTGATTGTCCTGCATTCCTGTTACGACCCAACAAGACACTAATGGGAAAAAGAAGGACGTTTTGTTATAACAGATGAAGAATGGGAACATATAAACTTCTCAATGGATGAGTAAAAAAGAAAGAATTCTGTTGGAAAGATTCATCACAGTACTTTAACACCAGGGCAAAGCGCACACTATTCAGGAAATATTCGTTGCTGGAGAAAGTGTGGTTGCCAGGAGGTTCAAAGTTATAATATTTAATTTCAGAACTGTGCATTTGGGCCTCAAAACTCCTGCCATGGACTCAGCGAGGGGATACCTGTGGAGCATAGTCTTAATGGTGGGGAATAAGAACATCACAACAAAATGACACAAACCAAACCAACAATCAAGGACTAGACCAACATAATAATTGACATTCGTAAAAAAGTAAAGGAAAAAAATCACATTTGGATTTGAAAATTGAAAATGAACACATTTGACAGATATATGTACCTGGATTTTTTATTGCCTACATTTTTTTTCCCTCTTTCAGTCGCTAGTTGTGTTCTGTTTTTTTTTTTTTACTCACTTTTATATTTTAAACCCCACAAGAGGCCATATCCAAGGGTTTCAGAATGATAATAAATTGGGGCCTTTGCCAAAGCAATTAAAAACTCAATACTGTATCTTTTTAAAAGGAAAAATTCCCATAAATATATCTTTAAAGCAGGTATGGGCAAACATTTTGACTCAAGGGCCACATTGGATTTTGACACTTGACCATTTACAGTTTGGATGTTGTTAACTAAAGTATATTACACATAGACTATTACACATAGACTTAATGCCTAAAATACACAAAAAACTACAACAAAATAGGGTTGTAGTCGAGTAAAGAAATTCTTAGTCAAAATAAAGACCTTCCCTATCGACCGATTAATCGACTAAAAAAGGGGTGTGGCAAAACTATGAAGTATCTCCATATCTGACCCAAACTGCACCAAAAAAAAACGGAAGTGCACTGGAGTCAATGCAAAAAAATGTATAAAGAAAGTACCAGGAAACTGTATTTATATGTTAGCTAGATATATAAATTAGATTCAACTTACTAAGATCTTTAGTTAATTCACTCCATATCTTCACTTTTTCGCTGTTTTTGTCGTATAAATCCTTTTAATTGAAATAAAATTGAGAGTTTACTAATAAAAATGTTGGTCGACTAAAACATCGTCCACCGATTGAACAACTAAACGACTAAAAGACTAAGCCCTACAACAAAACAGCAAAAACTATCACCTTTATTTTAGTGGGAACAGTGAGTTGGTCACTCTTTTTAGCCAAAGCATCAAAGTTTGGTGTCATTCTAGTGGAGGTTATTCTCAAAACTGATCTTAAATGAACAAGCAACTGCGGTCTCAGACAACTATAAAATGCATTAGGGGTATTCATAAAGTTTTAATTAAATGCTTTTCGGGCTGGATCAAAATGTCGAAAGGGCCGCATGTTGCCCCCGGGCCTTCGTTTGCCCCGCTCTGCTTTAAAACCAAGAGGTCGACATCGTCAGTTCTTCCTCTCGTAAAGTACTGCGGTCCTTTACATTCAAAAGGAAACGCCTGGTATATCAATGAAAACCCTGTCCTTCTTTCAATGACACACTTTGACCTCATTAAATCTCTGACTTGTCCTATTCAAATAGAAGTTAAATCTCGCTCAAATACATTTTCATAGTTTAAATTTGGCATTGGAGTGGTGCCGTCATGTTCAGCACATCACCTTGTCCGCACCGCGAGGTTAAAATCACTTTTGCTCCCATTGAGGTGATTTTGATCTAATTTATGCCCTCCTTACACCTGCTCTCACCAAAGACAGGCTTTATTGATGGGTGTGTGGCTGTTTAAAGATGTGGAAATTGAGGACGTAGAGGGTCCCTAATTGAAATGATTAGTGGACGAGAAGGGGCAGATGTGAGGGAGTGTTATCAGCGTGATCAAGCTGGAGTGCTCACATTAGGGCATTTGTCATTCTTCCTTTAGTAAAATATGTAGAAAGGTATGATGTCTTAAATTACATACAACCTATTTTTTACTCAATCCAAATTCAATTCCAAAGGCGTCGTTGCAATGAGTCAATACATTTACATTTACGCACAATATAGAAAGTTACTAGTATATAATGTTAAAGGGGACATATTGATTTGATTTAATGAGTGTTTAAGCCTGTTAGAGCAGTATTTCCTCATCATCATTAAAGTGAATATGACAGTTTTTATGATTTTCTAATTTTTACTTTATTAGGTGTATCAATACCTGTTATAAATGTAAGTTATTGTTTTAAATCACATAACTGTGGAGAAAAAAAAAGAAAAATCTGTTGAAAATTACAAGTTTGATGACATCACACTATGGAAACAACGGTTATAGCATAATTTACAAAAAATAAAGAACTTTTTCAAATTCAACAAAATAAAGATGTTCAAATATATTTTATTTGTCAAGAAAAACAAAACAAATCAGTGACATTAGATGAGTGTTGTCCCAGTGTACAGTGTACATAAAAACATATCTAAACTGGGATAAAATAACTGTATTTTAGTTAAATTGGTACTTCGACTTGTCATAGGCACTTTGAGCAATTTTGAGTAATCCTGCATTGTCCTGCAACTGAAACTCAAAGTACTCAGAAAATTCTAGCTTTTAAGGAATAAAAACATTTAACTGAACTGAAATATCACTATGAAGAGTTCTGCACTTTTGAACAGGAAGTCAACGTTACTATCACTACTATTAATCTGTGGTTTACGATGGAAAAAATGTAAAATGATGATCAACTATAAAGATATTATTTTACAGTTCAGCAAAGAAAGTGTAATAAGTCGTCTCAGTGCATGGGACACATTTAAATAGGCAGGCTTTTAACAAATGCACTGAATTATAATTATCATCTTAAACAAAACAAGTAATGTTTATTATCTGATTTGATATTTTTGACAACCCTAGTAAACTGTCTAAAGTAAAAACTATGCAAAAAGCGCTGAAAGAATAAAATGAACCGTGACAAATGTTATGAATCATTCACTTTGAGTACATTTAAACACATTAGCACATTATGGATCGATTGCCAAATTATATGTATATAATAATATATCCATTATCTGTATTAATATCCCCTATACCATTTTGTAAAAAAAAATTAAACCTGTATTCATTTAAACAAAAACAGAACAAATAAATAAAACGAGAAAAACGACATGCATTAACAATAACAGTCCAATAGTTCAGTCACTACTTTTAGATTCATTCTTATACATAACACCACCTAAGACCAACTAAACCAACATGACAGACAGTAAACAAACAAATACACAATATCTAAAAATCTACGCCACATTTCTAAATTTAATGTCCCACTCGGTCCAAAGTCTGTCAAACATGTCCATTTTGAAATTAAGTCCAGATGTATTGTTTTTTCAGTTTTTCCAAATGTAAATAATCCATCTTTTGCTCACTAAACCATCCAACATATTGACACGAAAGACACTACATCGAAACAGCCTTCTTTGCATTTTAAAAGCGAATACAATGGATTAAAGCCCTTCCTTCAACATTACATAACTGCGCTTGATCAGTAACTAAACAAATGTGTCCCAACAGCCCGAGTGCGGCGCCGTTTCTCAGATTCAATTACGCGGAGCTTGGGTTCTGTCGGCCGCTTCATCAGTCTGATTTAGGCCCTCGTGTGAACTCGATGGTACTGTGTGTGTGTCATAACGGCGCCCCCCGGTGAGAGCCATCCCCAAATAGGCTGAGGGTAGGATGTGAGCATGTTCCTTCTCAGATGAACGCCCCCCGCACTGCGCCCACGTCCTCTCCTCATTCATGTCATCTCCTCCAGTACCTGCCGTGTGCGAAGACGACTAAATGAACTTCAACTGGCTCGCATCGCTGGATAAACATGACGAGAGCAGGGGAAGTGTAAAGTAGTAGGAAAAAGGTGTTCGTTGGAAAATAACTGCTAAACGTTTGGACTGTAATGTCTAATTTTGGCTTAAGTTTTAAAAAAAAATCGATAAAATAAAATGTGTGAGTGGGATGGATGAAATTAAAGGAGATGTATTGTGCTTTTTTCAAGTTCTAAGAATCCAACTGTAACATAAGCAGATCGTCATTTTACGTTTTCTTCGTTTTAAAGCCGCATTATTGATCCAAAACGGCTTAGTAATAGAAATGGTTTATTGACTTCCTGTTCAAAACTGCCAAATTGATAAACCCCGCCTCTTCATAGTGACATTTCACCGTAAAAAGCAGCGGATTGAAATGTTTTTGTTTCTGAAAAGTGACTCCATGGCATTTTAGAACCCCGCATGTATCACTCGAAGTACAGGGATGTGGGCGGGGATAGGAGGTAGGTGAAGACAGGAATTTGCTGATAATTCAAGCTCCAGTTACAGGACATTACAGGATTACTTAAACACGCAGCAACCAATCAAAATACAACCTTGATTGAACGAATGATGAGGAAATATTGTTGCAGTGAGGATAAAAGCACATTTAAGTTGATTCAGGGCAATATATCCCCTTTAAGGTAAATGATAAAAGGTCAAATTCTTTTCCCAAGATTAAGTGTTTGAGTACATAACATTGCAAGAGGATAGTGACCAAAATGTGTACTCAAATGTCTTCTTTAAAACCATAATGCTCAATGTATGTTGATAAGGAGTCCTGTTTTTTCGAGTGATAAAAAACAAACAAGAAAAAAATTACTTTAACCATTGCAAATGAACAAAATATTTGCTTTTTTGAATGGTCTCCAAAATGGCGCTTATAACAGCAAACTAAATCCCATGAATAACTGCGTGTAATGCGGCCTAAATCTGTAAGTAAGATTATTGTTACATTGGAAAATATCAAAATATGGTTAAAGGAACAGTTTGTAACTTTCTGGAGGTGGATAGTCACCTGCACGCTTCTGTGGAATAGACAGAAAGTTACAGCCAGACTTCAGAACATTCTTTGTGGAAATAGATCAGTTTCATGCCATACTGTGGAATATTATAGCCGACGGAACAACATTTCTATGGAAACAAGCAGGTGGCGACTCCTCCAGGTCAAGTAAGAGTCAGGTTTGTGGAGATGCAAGCCCGCTCACAGTAAGGACGAATGTTTTTCTTATTATCATAGTCTATTTGGTGCCTAAAAAGTTACATACTGGTGCTGGAAAAACAAAAAAAAAACAACAATCTGGGTTTGTGTTTTGACTAGGTTAAATCTAAGTGCTGATCTAGAGAATTCGTTTCATGATAAATCTGTCTGGTTCTAGCATAATTTAGCTTGAAATAAGAAAACCAAGTTACCAATTGGTTAAGTAAACCTTTCTTTACCCATTAGCAAAAACACTGGCAAAACAATGCACGAAAACATCGAAACAAAAGTAATCTAGGTCCATGAAGTGAGAAAAAAACTCTCAAAACAAGATGGAAAAAACAAAATCAAAACCTGAATCCAGTTAATCTTAACAAATATGGATATCCTTTTTGCAGTTTACTTCTAACAGTACAAGTAAACCACATGACTGGAATAAAAGCGTAAATGTATCTCCAGACGGCGCTGCTCTGCCTGGATTGCCACGGCGACAGGAGGCCCGGCAGCTCCTATAAGCTTGTATGTGTGTGCTGCTGTTACTTCTTTGTTCTGTGCTAAATTTGTGATCAGGTGTGGAGTGAGGGCCCCGGTCACCTCGCTCGCGGTGCATGACTGTGAGCTTGTCAGATCCATTAAAGGGCCCCTACCCCCTCCGCCCCTCCGCGCTCGTCAAACACAGACCTCCGCAAATGGAGCTGCAGCCACAACACTGAACTCTCCAAGGAGGCACGCATCCATCGGCCAGGCTTCTCGCTGTTAATGTATACCGCACTCAGGGTATCGACTCAAAAAATACTGATGAATTGTGGGGATGTTTTGATAAAAGGTACCTCCAGGGGTCTCCAAGTAAATTTTAAATCCTTTGCGATGACATAAATAGTTCTTTCTTTTATGTGCCAAACATGCAAATATAGTAAATTGGTACTCCTGAATTGTATTTAAAGGAGACATATCTATCATAGCTGTTTTCAGGTACTTGGTGTTAAACTATAACATAAGTAGATCATCGTTTTTGTGAACTGCAATATTGATCAAAAACGGTCCATTTCACTGTAACAAACAGCAGATTTTCATGTACGTGTTTTTATTTATATTGAGTGACATTTAAGTGACATTTTAGAACTACATGTTTGACACAACAAAGGGATGTGGGCGGGGATAGGGGGTAGGTGAAAACAAGAATTTTCTGAACACTTGAGCCTCAGTTACAGGACAATACAGGATTACTTAAACATGTTTGAATCAATCAAAATACAAATTTGAGCACACTGATGATGAGGAGACACGGTTATAACAAGATAAAAAGCTCATTTAAATTGATATAGCATAATATCTAACTTTTAATCCACCAGCCCTAAACTCGTTGTTTGAATTCTGCATATCATCAACATTAACATCATGCACACAAAATATCTGATCATATCAGACTATTGAAATGTCATGTAAATAGTTCCACCTGATATGAGTAATCTGATTTCTTTTTGATTGTTCACTTTTGTAGGTTTTGACGAGGAAAAACATGCAAAAAAGTAAAACAATACTGATGTCGCAAAAACAAAAGTTAAAGAGAAAATGTTAAATATTGATTATTGATCATTTTCAAATTCATTGTACGTTGTTTTCCAAGAACTAAAGTTACTCCACAAATAACACTCGTCTCACCAGGTACTTTTGATGATCAGATTTCTCTTGTGGATGTAAACACTCACCTAATTATTCTTATTATCTGTCTGATTATTGTAGTTTTGTCTGTCCCTGTAAATGTACCTAGCAACACACACAAGAGGTCCAGCTCCAAGCCCAGATAAATGAATGAACGTGACGGAGAACATCGTGTTTAAAAAAAACTATAAGTGACATACAACGCTATTTCCAGAGATTAGCCCAACAATTTAAAAACCCTTTTATTTGTTACTTTCCACACTTAAGGCCTGCCCTACTATACATCTGAATCCTGCGCCGCGCTGATTGCCGGAGGAAGCGAACAGCGTGAGGTGGGGCTGGGTTGGAGTGAGTTTTTTGGCCCACGCTGAGCCAACCTGAGGAGAGCGGTGCTTCTTAAGTGATAAACAGGTCAACACAAGCTGCCAGTGTTTTCATCCTCTGCAGTGACCCGCTGTTACATACTGACAGTAACAACTCCACGCGCACAGACACCGAGCCAGGACTATTTTTGTAGACGCCATTTTCACACGCCTAAATGTTCCAGTGATGAGGCGGCCTAACAGCTTTTATTCGAGAGGCATGTCAATAAAGCAGTAAATGTGTAGGGGCGGATGATATTGACAGAAATGCATATAGAACCTTTACAAACGTCTTTAAGCGAGCTCATGTATCTGACACATCAATCCAGATTTTAGAACGTTCTTGTTTACAAAATGTTATAGGGTCTATTTTGTTGTTTTGTTTTTTTACTTTTCATCATAAACTGTAAAATTAGCCAGAGCATTTCAGTAATATCACTTTATAACTTTGATTTAAAGATTACGCAGCTAGTTTGTATTGTTTTTGATAAGGTCTTTTTTGCAACCTTTTCAGTTATTATTGTTTTTATTATTCGGGGTTTATGCAGGGTTCAACAAATCAAATTTAATGCGTTTTAATGCCACGTTCAAGATTTTTAATGACATAATCAACATCAAAACAAGACTTTTATTAAGTCACTGGCTTTTGACCATTCCATTGCAGCAGAATGATGAGAATATAATAAACTACTTTATAATATTTAAAAAGCCAATTTACAAGAAATTTAAATCATTTCCATGTTTGTTTTGAACCCTTTAACCTTTAGATAATTGGATCAAAGCTCGCAACATCTAGATTCAACAAATCCAGTACATCAGGGATTCAAAATAAATGTGAATGTCATGGACACTTCTGATTGGCTGATACAGCGGCTCTGGGAGACATGGACAGCAATAATTATTTGTTCTTATTTTTATTACGTTTATAGTTATTGTTCCAAATGCTTTTTAGATTTAATGCCTGTGGGGATTTATTTTAATGATTTTGAATACATTTTAAGGCCTTATTTTTGCCAGATTTCATTTAATGACTTTTAATACTTTCTAATGCCCCGTGAAAACCCTTTTATCACAGAAAATATGCTACATTTTGCACAAAATATATTTACTGTATATACCTTCTAGCTGGTTGATAAGTAAAAATCTGGCACAAAATAAGATGAATGCTGATCCCAAGGCAAATTTGATACATACTTCATAAGTAACTCATAGGTCACACGATTCGTGTTCACTTTGTATTTTTCTATTGCCTTGAATTGAGCTGCACGATTTAGGAAACACACCTTTGTCACTTTTAGTCACGTCGATTTGTCGATTTTAGTCGTGTTTTTGTCTCTTTTTGTCAAGTTCAGTTGTGTTTGGCATATTTAAACACAACTTTGTCACTTTTAGTTGCGCGTTTTCGTCACTTTTGGATGTATTTTTATCGCTTTTTGTCTCGCATTTGTAGCTTGTTTCAGAACATGTTTGCACAAATCCAAACTACACAGTGAGCAGTTTTTGTTCAAATCAAAGCAAGACATTTTGTTGTTTGTGGAAGAAATGATTGCAGTTCAAACATAGCAGCCTTCGTGATTTGTTAATTGCACTCCATAAGTAACTCATAGGTTTAATGCCATACTGTGGAACGTTCCACATCCCGCCAAAAAAGTTATGCCCTTCAGCTTTAAAAACACATATAAGCAAGTCTATTCCTACAAGTCTAATCAAATCAGTGTCAGACAAAAATCTAAACATGCTTTAAGTGAATAGTTTTATGGCAAAAGTGAAAATCTGATCACAAAGCGCTGCGACGGAAACAGCAGCATTGTATATATATTCTACTGAAGTCTGTCGACAAATCAAAGACGAGCCGACAGCACACACAATATGAGATTGTTTGGGAACGCATCCAAAGAGCCCCGCTGCTTTTGTTTGTGCGCGCTTTCAGATTTATCGCTCTGAGTGTCTATATGAAGTGACGCGACAAACGGATGAGGAGGAAATGGAGAGTGGAGGAGCAGGCTGCCGACCGCTGGGCTCCGCTGCAGAGGAATCAGGCCAATAACACGGCGGCAAAACCAAACCTAATGCAGTGCGCTGACGGTGATTGGGATCTGTTCAGGAGGAAGGAACTTGTGGAACTCACCCGCCAAAATGTACTTCATTTGGCAGCTTTGAGAAGTTACTGTCGTCGTGTCCTAGGGCAAGACACTTCACGCATCTTGCCGATATCGAAAAGTGTTGCGTGAGTGATTGGTGGTGTATGCATCTGCAAGCTACAGAAGTGTGGAGTAAATGAATAATGCAATGTAAACCATTTTTGAGTGTCCAGAATAGGGCTGGGCGATATGCCAAAAAAGTATTATCGCGATTTTCTTGGGGCCAGATCATGAGTTCGATTTTATTTGTGTTCACTTTGTATTTTTCTATTGCCTTGAATTGAGCTGCACGATTTAGGAAACACACCTTTGTCACTTTTAGTCGCGTCTTTGTCGATTTTAGTCGTGTTTTTGTCTCTTTTTGTCACGTTCAGTTGTGTTTGACATATTTAAACACATCTTTGTCACTTTTAGTTGCGCGTTTTCGTCACTTTTGAATGTATTTTTATCGCTTTTTGTCTCGCATTTGTAGCTTGTTTCAGAACATGTTTGTACAAACCCAAACTACACAGTGAGCAGTTTTTGTTCAAATCAAAGCAAGACATTTTGTTGTTTGTGGAAGAAATGATTGCAGTTCAAACATTGCAGCCCTCGTGATTTGTTAATTGCATCCATTAAAATTGCAATTTTTGTGTGGATTTGGTTTAATTGTGCAGCGCTGGTCTATAAGTAAATAAATAAATAAGTAAATAAAGTCATCTGCTCAGAGGCTTCAGAGGCTAAACAACAGGAGAAAAAGTCTGTTTCAACAGCTGCATTAAAGAGACAAACAGTAAACAGTAAAAATAGCAGATTGTCACAGGGACCAGCTCACGATTCCAATTTTTTCACCGTATCGCCCAGCCCTAATCCAGAAAAGTGCCATAAACTGTGGTGACAAATGTTGTGAGAAAAGGTGGTGTCTTGTCACCTATGCTGTTCAACTTGTAGGTGGATGATCTATCTCAAAGACAGAATGTAAGACAGGCTGCACTCTTGAACCATCTACTCCCTGCTCATCACGTCCGCCCACTTCTGCCTCTTTCTTCCACAGATCCGCGCTCCTGTAGTAAACGCACTTCCGGTTTGACGAGAACCCCGTTTACGCAAATGACGAACGAGGGAAAAGTCTCGCCGTTAAAGTAGAACTAAGTAACATTTTAAACTTATTAAATGTCTATGTAAGTCTATGTAGTGTTTGTAAATGTATTTTCGGGACATTTGAAGCCCTTGCTGTCTCCCCCTGCTGTCTCTGAGCGGAAAACCAGCTGCAACTTTCCTGATACAGACCCAAAAACAACTCTCCTGAAAAACCTTGGCTCTCTTTTTACATTTAGCGACATTAAATGTTTTTATATGTGATTAAACTTATTTCTATAAACAGGAAGGGGGAAAAAAGAAAAGAAAAAAAGCTTTTGCAGTCATTTTACTGGGAGTGTACTTCACAAGAGACCTGCTGTACTGTTGCTGACATTACTGGGTTCTGCTTTAAAACATTATACAAAGTAGACTGATTTGAGTAAAATATATAAAGTACACGGGCAGCAGCAAGTTAGCAATGCACCGATTTCCTGGTCGGCCTGAAAACGGCTTTGTAGTCCGTGTAGAAGTTATTTTCTGCTGAGCTCGTCTGCCCCATGTAAACTACAACGGAAAAAAGATGGCGGCGGAATAAGGTGAATACTCTAAGGGTCTGCAGCATCTGTTAAGACCCTTCCAGGAGTGATGTGTTTAGAATAGTTAGAATAGCCTGGTACTTACATGAACATTCATCACGTTCATTTAAAGCAAATTAAACTCATTTTGTCGTTTGTAGACAGCACAGACATGTGGTTGTTGTTTAGATTATATTATATACATTTGCCAGCGAGTAATCACTACCAATTTCTAACTTCAACCTCTGATTTGTAAAGTTCACTTATCACTGTAGGATTTGTGCTGCTTAGTGACACAAAACAAACATTTTCTTGTCAAACTGCTGTTTTTGGTGCATTTTTGTCCAGAATAACGTTAGATTTAAGAAATGTTTATTACGGAGTGGTTTGCATGCATGCCACTTTCGGCATTAAAGGGACTGTACCTGATTTTTTCTGTTGTGAAAGGGGAAAAACACAACTGTTCATGTCCATTTTTGCATGAAATAGAGTAAAATCTCTGTTGCCCCTGTACAGATATTTTGAAAATCATCTATTTGGGTGAAAATAACACCACAACTTATACTTATAGAGCATTTTATCTTACGAGAATTTTTTGTTAGCATGCTAAAGTTTTTAGCTTTACCTTGACGATCTGGGCTCATGAAAAGTGCTTATAAACTCATAACGGCGAATATTTAGGATGATGGGACTGCATTAGGAAAGTGAGCGAAACATGTGACTGATGTAAAGAGTTTAACACGAACTAGTTCTGTTTTTCACGTTTTAAAACAGTAAAAATCAGGTACAGGGCCTTTAATCGTGACACAAAACACTTTTACGCACGGTCATGTTTCATTACTCTGCTCTGGTGTTACTCACGTTTGGTCCAGTAGTTGTCAGTAGCCAAAACAGCCTTTTTCATAGTTTGCGATGGTTCGAGGCCAACATTGACGACCCCATTGAAAATGTAATTGTGCTAAACATGGAACGGTTCTGAGCTAATGGTAAGTAGCATTTAGTTTACAAAACTTGAAAGGTCCATAGTGAGCAATGTGAGTTTACCTGAACTTAAAAAGAGTGTTGTAATTGTTGTGAGGACACAGGTAAAAGTGGAATTTAAAAGAAACTGCTTTTGTTTGCTATGTACAGTATTTACAATCTATTATTGTGTTATATTTTGGACATTTTATTTTGCGATATTGATATAAATAAAAAAACATGTCATCTTACTTGTCATCTTACTTCCTATTTCCCACCTGCTTTTTAAGGTACGCCGTCCTACAGAGAGCTACAGTTCACAAAAGCAATCAATTGTGCCAAAATTCCTATGCAACACTGCCGAACCCTACATATGTCACCAGTAAAGAAAATAAAACTGTAGAACGAAGTGACTGAAGAGCCGTGGGGTGTGTATTGGTGGGGAATCTGGAAGCGGCGAAATGGCGACTGTCAGAGCATGTAAGTGTATGTGTTTGACCAAATTACTTGTTAAGATATTGGGGTATTGATCACATTACACTAAATTTGTGTTGTTTTATCAGCTGTTGACTTAGTTTCTTCTACACAGTGATGTGGGTAGTACTTACATCAAAAACCTTCTCGACGTAGAGCTCATCGTTGACCCGGTCTCGGAGGATATCCTGGTTCTGGCGCACAAACGTGATGTAAGTGTCCGCCAAGTCCATCCCTGGTTTCTGAAGCAGAGACAGACCATTACTTGAGACGTGGACAGCCAAAAGACAGTTTATACTATGATCAATGTAAGCCACAGGACAAATAGCATGAAACTGTGATGATGGTGGTGGAACGAGTACATGCCGTGTGCCAGTTCAAAACAAATAAAAGAAAGCCTGAAATCTGTTAGTTAAAGCAAAAAGACATAAGATAATTATAATAGTATTGTGTAGATCAGTGGTTCTCATATTTCCTACCCCAAGTACCACCAAAGAAAAGATTTAGCTTTCTGAGTACCACCAGATATAAATTAGGTCTCTAACAGGACTATTTCAGGTCTAAATTAGGGATAAACTAGGTATTAAGTGACCATTGCCACAGTAGTTTTAAACAGTAATAGACAAAAGGAAAAGCAAAAAATATTAAAATGTGAGGTTAACGTTACAACTGAAGAAGTGTCCACGTACCACCAGAAGTAGTTTGCGTACCACAGTTTGAGAAACACTGGTGTAGATCAACAAGAAAGAAAAATGGCACAAAGTAAAAAAAGTAAACCCTTTTTTCCCCCATTTTTAGATGACTTTTTACATGTTATTTCTTTCAAAAACAGTGCCCATTTTATTATAAAGCCTTTGTAATTCTGTCATATTCTAAAATGTTGTTGCAAAACCATCCCTGGTAATCCAAATTATAAAGACAACTTCTCCAAATGCAGAAATTAGATTACATCAAACTCCATCGCTGATACTTTGCCTAATCCATAACGCAGGTGAAGTTACATAGAGGAGAATTGTGCTGTGGAGACCAGAGACAGAACAATTGCTGACCCTCTGTCCAGTCACACTCCTGCTGTCAGCACAGATCACCGGTGTAGGGCCTATTGTAATTGCTTTGGCATCTTTCACACCCGTTTTTCAGAGAGGCAGCGTGTGTTGGCCCTGGGGGTGAGGAGAGAGGGGGGAGAGCGGGGAGGAGGAGGCATATCATTTAGTCCCAGTGGAAACAACTGACACTGAGCCTGACAGGTTGGACTCTGAGCAAGCCTGGTTTGACAGAAGCATTTTAGAGACAACATTAAAGGGGAAAGTGGACAACCATGGCGTGTTACTACGGGGTTATACACTGCACTGATAGAAGACTTAAACCTTTGTAGTCAAAAGTGTCTCTTGATCCTAGGGTTGAACCATTTAAAACACAAAGCAAATTGTGATATATGTTTTAATAGTAAGACATACGAGGGCACACATCCAGAAATATTCACCTTATTGCCTCTTTGTGTTTATGATCTGCACTCTTCCGGTCTTCCGGTTTGACGCTTACAGTGTTTGTGCAAATGGCGAACGAGGGAAAAGTGTCTTGCTAAAACATTATTTAAAGTAGATTGATTTGTGTAAAATGTTTAATGTACGCAAGCAAAAACAAGTCAGCAACGCACCGATTTCCTGTTCGGCCTGAAAACGGCTTTTTAGTCCGTGTAGAACCTATTTTCTGTTGAGCTCGTCAGCCCCGTGTAAACTACAACAGAAAAAGATGGCGGCACATACAGCAACTTCCGGAATAAGGTGAATAGACATTTGAAATAAGTAAAATGGGACATATTAATTTAATACAAGTCTTGAGCATTAACATATTTTTTTGTTTTGTTTAAGAATAAACAGCTATATGATTTTTGCCAATAGATCCAGTTGGCATCCGAGGGAAGGCCCCCTAAATAACGAACCTCAGTGGGGGGAGCGATCCATTCATTTTAATGTAGAAGAGCTGCTCTATCACCTCAACTCAAATCAACTACAACAGGAAACGTGGACTTTAGGAGTCATATTGTACCAAATACAGACACAAAGAAGATTAAAGTGGTCCAGCCCAAATTTGTATAAATATCCAAGAATGCTAACAGTAGCTTCGGGCTACATCAATACAGCAAACAAAACTTTACTGAGATAACACCAGGTCAACGACCTTTGTTAAGACATAATCCCCCCGATGAATAATGGGATGAACAATTACGCATAAGGACATAGTTTGACCTTTTATGAGCACAAACAAAAATTAACAGCTCTACTTGACACATACTACTACAACAACTTTTAAAATCTCACATGTGGAAAAATGAGTAAACATAACTATCCAAAGTTAATTATTTTTTTGTTCTAATGGCCTAAACTACACCTCTCAGAACCCTGTCACTCTCTTGACATTAAACACAGGATGCTAATTATGATTCCAACAGGAGAGTGGAGACTTTGACTTTTTTAATTAATAGGAGAAGTAAACAGTACTGTTTCCTTGACCAGGCGTGTTCAATGAGACAGAAGAGTCAAGTGTAATTAATTACAAGTTTGTTCTATACAAACTATTGTAGCTTTATTGTTCAGAATTTAGCACTACTCTAAAAGAGCCCTTTAACACAACCTTGATTTTACTTGTTTTTAAATACTCAAGGACTACTAGATAAAACTGCAACAGAAATAATTTATTTCTATTTCCATTAATTTCCCCCATTGCATTTCAATATCCTTGGACTTTTCTGTCATTAACAACTTCATGACTTATTGGTAGGTATTTCTACCATTGACAAAAAAGATTCTAGGGTTGATTTTGAGGCATGGGCCGTTTCTTGCACGTCTTGCACATGTCTGGGTGTGATTCCCCTGGTTGTCCTGGTAAGTAAATAACCTAAAACATGCACACAATAACTAAACAAATCCTCCAGCTGTATACTCTTGACCACAATGCTATAGTCATAGAACTATAATAAAACCTGGAAGATGTATCCAAAATGGCTGTCCTGTTTATCCCTATGGAGTGTGCTCATTGGCGCATGACCCCAAAAAAATTTCTTACTTCCGCATTTACTTTCTGATACGGAGGCTGACATCTTTGCTTTACTTCCTGAAATGGAGGCTGCCAACTTTGCTTTAGGGCGCCACGTGACGACAATCCCCCATGATGCTTTGAGCGACGTGAATGACCACGCAGCTGCAAGTTTTTGTGTTAACGTTAGCTTGTGTGATTGTAGTTGTATTCTTCATGTTAGACACACGTGAAAGTGTCTGAAATGAAATAAAATACAACTTACAGGTATCGCTAGTCGAGCCTTTTCCACGTGCTTCTGTTTATATCGTCCGACGTGCTCGTTCATGTGACTCGCACATGTTTGCGGTGACGTCACTTCATATAAAAACGGTAATTTTGGTGATTTTAGAAACGGTAGAAAAGAACATTTCCTTCTATTTTATTTAAATACCGATAATAATTCAGTCCTGTCTGCAATTATAATGTGCAATTTTAGATAATGGCTGGTTCCAAGAGGCTGCAGTACCTCGCACGGCCACAAATCAATCTGGGACACAGACAGAGGGGGCGTGCCTTATCCAGTTCTTTTAATACATCCATGGCTATAGTCCAAAACTTGGAGAAGAGTCCCAGGTTCACTCAGTTTCAGGTAGGAAATCTATAACAACTATAGGTGTCAATCTCAAATATTAATGTTAGGATTATTGTGAGTAGAAACATAGCGATTTTATGATTATGCATACTTGTTGGCTATGAATTTCTTAATATGCTTTCTTTCTTTCAGTCAGGCTTTATGAAATGAAACTTTCTGGATGAAAAATAATTATCTCGTCACATAAACAGCCTGATGAAAAAGTACTTTACATGTAGTTTGTCTTTTTTGAAGTATAGATTCAACTGAAATCACTCATTGTTACGGACAATGAGTGATTTCAATTATTGGTTTTCTCCATTAAATATTATTGTTTCTATGGCCTTTTTATCCATTACACGTGTTCATAACTCAAAAATACCTTGAAAAACATGCGGATTGCCTCTCCATAGCTGTAACTTGGCTTGGTGTGTCACGTGCTTGTCTCCATGGATAGATATGCCTTATATGCCCTACTGCGGGACACCCAATACATAAAATATCAACACAGAGAAAGTGTTTTTGAGGACATAATCTACAATCTTTAACTTCCAGTGACAAGACCACAATCCTCAGCTGTAATTCACATGGACCAGCGCCTGCCCGGGACAAGAGGAAAACTTCCAGATCGAGGGGTTAAAGTGGGGTGACACAGCCACAGGGGGATCAGCTCCAAGCCTGGGGTAAGAGGGAGGGGTCAGGTCTGTGGGAGTGACTGACAGGACAGGGAACAGCAGATGAGAGGTGCAATCATGGCCGCTCTTCGTCCACATTGAGAAGTTCAGATGTCATTGTGTTTGTGTCATAACTGTGATGAGGCTCGACGTGTCAAGGTGACACTTAGATTTAAGGATGCAGATGAAAATGTGTCACCGAAGGAAGACACATAGGAGGAAGAAAAAGTTTGATAAAGTAAACACCGTTACAGCGTCAATCACAAAATGCTTTTTTCAAACTGAAACTAAAAGTACAATTTTATAGTATATCACTTATATCACATTAACTGTTTATAAATTGTGTCATTGTAGCAGCCTATGTTCATTTACAGAAAGAGCTGTTGATCAGCAGTGGAGAAATTCACTTGTGATCAATTGGTCTAGCGATTATTCTTTAGATGAATCGATTAGTTAGTCCAAGTCCTGTTATAAAGAGATTTTTTTTAACTGAATTTGACCCAGATGAAGCTAAAGTGAAGCTGTTTGAGGATCCTGGTTGAGAACATTTATGGACAAAAGAGTGTTTTCACCAAAAACACCAAATTTGCACATTTTCCACATGATTTTCATGTAACTGCTGCTCAAGTTGAGTCATAGAACTTTTCTCAGCTCATGTATACTTTGGAGCATATGTACAGACCAGCTACTAAATTAGTTACTAAATTAGTTATTAGTAACATTTTACATAATCAATTAGTTGTGATTAGTTGATAAACCTGTTGCAGTGTTAACCTTATCTGTATAGAGGAAAACATTGTAGACAGCCCCTTTAAACACAAAAGTCATACACTTCACACATTCGAACAAATAAAGAGGACATATTAGGCTTTTTTCAGGTGCTGTACAATTAGTAGATCATCATCTTAACAGGTTCATTGACTTCCTGTTCAAAACTGCAGAACTGATAAGCCCCGCCTCTTCATCAGGAGCGTTTGCCCTAGCAAGCAACAGATAGTCATGTGCATGTTTTTCTTTTTGAAAAGTGGCTACGTGACAATTTAGAAACCTACATCTGTCTTAATTTTTCAAATAATGGCAACCAAGAACAGGGACAAGGATTTTGTGAGCACTCGAGCCTCAGTTGCAGTGCAGGACAATAAGATTAACTCAAACATGAGTAACTCTGAGGAAACTAATGATGAGGAAACAAAGTTGTAACAAGGTTAAAAGCTAATTTAAGTTGATTTTACGTAACATGTCCCTTTGGAACAGTTTGCTAATATGCACCCTGCCACTTTTTTGTAGAATGATCCAATACTATTTGTGGGTTTCAAGCCCAATTTCCTTGGCAATTAAGCAATTCAAATCTAAATATGGTATTGCACAAAATCTGTCAAATCAGGAAGGAATAATTTGCCTGAAACTGCAATGTTGCAAGTCTTTTCACTGCCATAATATTTCACCCTCCTATTCGTTATAAGAGCACATCGAAAAGCTGACAGAACTACACACGATCTTTTGCTCCATTTCAGAGCATATAAAAAACATGAAGACATTCGTTATTGATACCACAAAGAGAAAAATAACCTCCCAACAATTTTGCAATGTATCATTCATCCAAAATAAAAAATAATTGTTGCGACAATGAAAATAAAAAGTTAAGCACAGCCAAATGTTTTCCATCACCTTCACAGCTCTTATAATTATTCCTTCTCCCTCAAAGTAAACATACACAGGTTATAAATGTCTGCCTGTTCTTGCGTGGCAACATTTCTGTGGACCTTGTTGTCACTCGAGGCATCGGTTTTCCGTGTTTCCTCCCCCTAAAGGCTTGGACTCAATCACGCGCCGCTCCTTTCTCTCATCTGACGAGGTGACAAAACAACCTGACACATTGGACACGTCGGCACAGTTCCAGCCCGAGAGATTAAGAGTTTAACACGAGAGAAAGAGAGAGAGGGATGAAAAAGAGAGAGAAAGGGAGAGTGAGCGAGAGATTACAAAAAGAAAGAAAGAAAGATGGACAGACAAGAGAGCGAGAGGAGAGACAGATGCAAATTAAGACAAAACATGGCAACACACCACTCTGTCACGCTAGGGTTGTTTTTCCTATACGCTTAAGGTCTAACGATGGTGAAAATGTGTTACTTTGAACTTTACGTGCATGTGTTAGTCATTTCTGAAACTTTTAATTCTACTCTTTAACAAAGACACTTCAGTACAATTATTGAAATTTTACTCTACTTTTTTTAATTATAAATTTGTACATTTTGTGTATTCCCCCAAAGAGTATATTGTAAAAGCAGGATTTTGTGACAAAAATGAGGCGGCTGCACACTGTGTCATAATAAACAATGTAATTTCTCGTTAAGGCGAAAACAGCACTCTGATTGGCTGCGTTTGGGTGGTCCAGCCCAGTTTCAGTTCTGAAAGTTTCACGTCTGAAAAAAGCACCTAAAATGAATGTATCTCGATACTAATTATGTGCCAAAGGGTTTGTGCGAGCAAGGAACTAGTTAGACAGATTTAAAGACCTATTTTCTCCTTTTGCGGTGTCAAAATCAGATACTCCAGCTTTAATGCTGTTTATTTGCCTCTTTTTACTCTGGTTACAAACTATGCATCTAAACATCTGTCCCAATATTATGCAAAATTGACTTTGTTGAGCCTTTAACCCTGTTCTAACATTATTCTGTCATCAGAAACACACCAGGAGGAGTATTTAGTTCGATTCACATTTGTTTGATGAATGCTCGTTTGAAAATCCTTCCCACTCGAACATTGCGTTCTGAACTCCTTCCATGTGTACAGACCTTTGTACTATTTTTGTAACCCGGATTGATATGTATATCACTCTGAATTTAGTTCTACACATTATCAATCTGGACAGGCTCTCGCCAAAAGCATCAGAAAAATGCGTGACATCATTACGGACATTTGAATTGATTAACTGATTGATCGCAGAGTCACAAAAGCGAGAAATCAAGAAATCCAGTTGAGAGAAAAGCACTAATTTCTTCCTTGTCCTCAAATGCACAAAGCACTTCTATGTGCACGTTTTCAAAAGCAATATTCACCTTATTTTCCGGAAGTTGCCATACGCGCCGCCATCTTTTTCAGCTGTAGTTTACATTGAGCAGACAAGCCTAACAGAAAATATGTTCTACATGGACTAAAAAGCAGTTTTCAGGCCACCCAGGAAACCGGTGCTTTGCTGACTTGTTTTTGCACGTGTACATAAAAAGAGGCAAAAGTGGGCGGGGTGGAATAAGGTGAATGGTCTGTAAATGTGTTGAAATGGGCTGAAGTACGTCCATTGGCGCCGCCATGTTTGTTTAGGTTCGTCTATTTGACTTCCACCCAAACTACAATGCAGCACTGTGATTGGTGCAGCCGGAGCAGCCCTAACAGCTCAACACCTTCGAGATGGATTCGCAAGAGTTTGTGAACTCACAAATATTGTGAGAATTCATATGACAGGGCTAGGTTACTTTTTTTGTTTCTTTCTGTGTAAAACTTTACTACAAAATTACTTATACTTTGGTAATATTATTTTGCAGTTATTTTGCATTACTGCTTGCCTGGAAAAATCCAGCTTCATCGCTGTACCAGAGGATGAGTCTGGTCGGCATTTGAGTCAATTCGATTTCTAGGGTGGAGCAAACCCGAGCAAACAGGAAGCGAAGTAAACCAATCAGAGTTATCACTGTTATATTGGTCACACGTTTTTAGTGCAGTATGAATGTCCAAAAGATGAAAAAGTTGTGCACTCAAAATTTCCCACAATGCATCTTGAAAAGTAGTGTCCAGCGCTGGTCACTAGACCGGTCAAAATTAACCACAATGCATTGCGAGGGTCGGAAAAACTACAGCAAACTGAATGAACGCAGCAAGAGGAGACGTTTAAACAAACTGTTGAGCCGAGATTATGAACAAAACACTTTAAACAAACATTAGCAGCAGCGTTGCTGGTGTTAGCCGCTTACCTTAGCTTCAGCTGTGAATAGATCGCAAATCTCCATAAAAAAGTTGAATAATCCAGTCGGTTTGATGTTTCACCTGTGATCCATGATGAATAAAACTTGTATGATGTTTATTAGTCCATAAATATGTGCGTGTCAGGCGGATTTGATCCATATTCATTACAGAAAAACATTTTTGTCTGAGTTTTGCCAACTTTTTTTTTCTCCCAGATGCCAGAGTCACGTGACCCGCAGCGAGGAAAATGTAGTGCACTGTGGGTCCGAATCGCTCCAGGATTGAGGGCACTATTTAGTCACTGAACAGGTCAGGACTATGTAGTGACTGAGGGGTTAGAGAAGAAGAGAGAGTGTGGACATTCAGACACAGCCTTTGAGAATGTGTGTGTTGTAGCCAACTCTGCTACTTCCGCCGTTTGCGTCACACGCGCTCGGTACGTTTTGGAGTTGACTTGAGGTACGGCAGAGAGCAGGGCGACCAGACTGATATATTGTGTATAAATAATACATAGATATATCATTCTGGACTTGCCAGGCAACATTACTGCAATAATAAACCATTAACATTTCTGCTATTCTACAAATATCTGTTTGTATCTGCTCGACTTTGATAATGACTTTTCCAGCTTGTCTGTCAGACAGACATCAAATCTGGGGTGAAACTGGGAGCTGCAGTCAGACGATGGGAGAGGCCGGGGTAATAGGCAGGTAGTGCAGAGGAGGGCAGTGAAATGGCAGGTAATTACAGCCCTGAACCAGCCTGTTTCCTGTCTGAGCTGAAGCGCGCTGGTGCCAGGTGCTAAGGTGTGTCCAGGTGTGACAAAAAGAGCCTGTCTAATCCCCTCATAATGGAACACTCATTCAAACATAGCAGATCACCGGGTGTTATTGCCCCATGAAATACATTGTAGGGATTTGCAATCACATTGTAACTAGATTTGATGATCAAAAATGACAAAAAAATGTTTATGTATAGGACTTTGGAAAACTCAAATTATTCATTCACTCTACTCCTGTGATCTGGGGTATTACTGTAACCTGGCTCAGGCCAGATTAGTGTGTGCAGCACTTCGAAATGATTTCTACACATGAATAAACCTGGAAAGTCTCTCATCAAAAGCCATCAGGAGGTTAAAAAAACTTCAAGGCTGATCGGTCGAGGCACAACAGCGCAGAAAAGCGTGGTCAACTTTTCCCATCCACAAAAGGCCTCTATGTGTATGTTTTTGAAACAAAATAGTATGTATTTGTCCTAAAATAGACCAACGTACGTCCGTCGTTTGTTTTGGCTTCCGTCCAAACCAGATTGCTGCCTGTGATTGGTCCAGTATGTCGGCCAATCACCGATCAGTGGGAACCTAACAAAATGGAGTTTGTGAACACAAAAATCGCGAGAAGTCATCTTGCTGGCTCACACAGTCTAATCCTAAACACTAGTGTCCACTCCTTCTGTGCTCTGGCCTAGTCCAGCAGTGCAGAGAGCAGCCTCTGTGAGCTGCACTGTGTGGACACTGGACTGTGGACAGAAAAACTTAACCCTGAAACCTTTGTTAGACATCTGGTCTCATATTTCATGTTTATTCTAAAAGAACAGAATTGAGGAGAGACTACACTGCCGTATTTTGCTTATTAGTATTAGTATACTACTAGTATACTAGTATAACTAGTATTATGAATGTATTAGTTCAGTGGGTTGTGTTTGTAATCCATGAATAAGAGGCACAATAACTCAAAATTAAAGACAATCTAAAAGTATGGGATGTGGATTTTTTTTTAATTCCAAACTCTTTCCACTTGAGTTGATGCTACATGCTGTTGATGGTCAGGTGCATGTATGTCACTGATCGTGGCACATGGAGCAGCGGCTGGCGCTCCTCTCATCACCGTCAGCCCTTAGCATTTGTTTATACTGCCCTTGGCGGGTCTGATAAGTATGGCAGCACGGTTAATGCTCTCACAGTGGTTAGAGCTCTTGCTTTACAGCAAGAAGGTCCTGGGTTCAATCCCGAACAGCCCAGGGCCTTTCTGTGTGGAGTTTGCATGTTCTCCCTGTGTCTGCGTAGGTTTCCTCCGGGTGCTCCAGTTTCCCCTTGCACTAAAAACATGTACAATAGGCTCCTCCCCTCTGGGGCCAGGGAAAAGAGATTCTGAATGGGACTGTCCTGGTCAAATAAAGGTCAATGAAATAAAATAAAGTTAGTACTGCAACGATGTATACAAGGTATACAACAAAGTTAAGGAGATTAGATGTAAACAGTACTACTTATATTATGAACCCAGAGCAATTAAAGGAGATGGAAAAAAACAAAACATAAATTAACTCCTCAAGGAAAGGCTGTCCAACCAAACCCATGCATGGAAGTGCACAGTTCTGAAGCAAGTGTACAAACTACTGTGCCACTGTGCCAACCTCAAGCGACCTTAGAAAATGCGTTTGTTAGATCTTATGTGCTAATGCTAAAATGCTAAATCCTTTAATGTCTTTTAATTTGCCACCACGGGACTGAATAAAATGATAAAATGGCACCCACCTGATTCAATTAAGATAATAAATAAATAAATTATGATGTACAATTGTTGAATTAAAATAATAGCCCAAGCACAGCTACAGTTGTCCTGGCATCTCTGCAGAACCATTTACACTGGCATAGCTTGGCCTTTGTCACTCCACTGTTAACTCACTCGTGCCAAAGGTAGAAGCGACCTACCCTCACTCTTGGAAAACATGTCTTAGGTAGAGGTGGGGAGTAACAAGACAAAAATATCCTACAAGGAGAAATCTGCGAAAAAGTTGTCAGTGCCTGAACTCTCAGTAAATATAGAAGGACTGTGATGCCTGTTAAGATGGTGCCAATGTTTGCATGGCTGTGTACTCGCAGCATATGTTCCATCTATGGACTGAAGCTGCCAATCAGAGTTATGTCGGCTGATGGCTTTGAGTGGATCAACACGTGAGGGAAGCAGTGAGAAACTCATTTAAGACATTACAAACTAGTTACATGTTGAGTTAAAGCGGCATTACCCAACTCTTATCCAATAACGGAGTACCTTTTTGTTTTCCTCACCAAAAAGTGCATTGCAATGACAATCAGACCGCTACATGCTGTCTTCATCTAATTGCAAAACATTTCATCACTTGCAATCTTGTAAGAAAATATGGAGGTGTATTTTGGGGGTAAACTAGTCTGGGGCAAAAACGTTCGATGCTTTTACTTTTACTTCCACCTGGATTCAAGTAAGCAAATAGGTATGAGCCTCCTAAAAGTTTAAAATTACATTACATTTAAAATGAACTCATTCTATTTGTCGTGTAAAAATCAAGTACAGCATCTTTAAGTAAATGTGTTTCTATGTATTTGACCTATCCTGATGGTTTTGTCAACTCATCAACAGCATAGTAACCACCAGACATCCTCTTCAAAGTTGTACTGTGTATAAAAAAAAAAAGCTAGAAAGCATGTTTTTTAAGGTCCTTTTCCCTCAATAAAATGGCTGTTATTTAATACAGATTAGATAGGTTTAACGCTATAATGTGGAATAAAATTAGCTGACATTCAAATAAAGACACAGCGGTAGAAGACTGTTAAAAGCATAATGTTTTTCAGTCATGGTTGGGGGTGGGACCAATCTGCACAACAACTGTAAGCCCCGCCCACTCCTCACCTGTAAAAGAGGCTTACGCGAGTCGAGTTTCTTCGACACAAAGGACCAAAAGGCACAGGTAGCAGTTACATTATAATTTCAAGACAGAAGAGCGAGGGGCTGGGGAGGAAGTCTAAAGGAGAATCAGAGAGCATGATGGGATAGGATTAAGGAGGTTAAGTGAGGTGGCCTTTTTCACACGCTCAGGATATAACTGCCATCAACGACTTTAAAATGTGCTTATGAAATATTCTCGATCACACTTATTTACAGCGCTGTAAAGAATATAATTATTAAGTCTATTTTTGTTCCCATAGCAACAGTAATTAAACAGTGATTCATAGTGACTTGACAGCATTATTAAATGTGAAATTGGATACATGCTCAGGAATGAAGCCTGTATTAAGAAATAGTTTTCACAGTTTGTTCACACCTATGAAAGAACGCCTTAATCCCATATAATTACAATTAATCGACGTATTACTTATTTTAAAAAGATGGGTTGAATAAAGGGTTACATTGTGGACAAAAAGCCAGCACACAAAAGAATGCAATGATATTTTAAGTAAAACTGATTGCCGAGCAGAAATAACCTGTTTATTTACGCGCTGTACCTGAGTTTTACTTAAAAACTTGAAAAACAGAACTACAGGAAAATAAATCCCTTGAATTCAGACTAATTAGCTTTACTTGACAAGTTTATACAAGTTTAGATGTAGCATTTATATCTTTTAAAGGAGAAATGATGTAAAATCAACTTTTATGAGCTTTTAACATTGTTATAACAGTTTTCCCTTACCATAAAGTTGTATTTCGACTGATTCATGCATGTTTGAGTAATCCTAGCTGTTTTCATCTACCCCCCATCTCTGCCCACATCTCTGTACCTGCAATTATTGGAAAAACAATTACAGTTTATAAAGGACAAAATGTAAAATCACGATCTACTTAAGTAAATAATAGTGTTCTGAAAAAGCATGACATGTTTTCTTTAAGTGAAGCGCTTCAGATTTATAACAGTTTTCAATATCATTTTATTTATTTGAGTAAGACTATTTCACTCCATTGGCTAATTATTCAGCCTAAAAAAGAAAATACACTACAACCTGTCTGCAAACCTTGAAACAAGTCCAAAAATAGAGGTGTAAAAGCTAAATAAGTAAGAACTACTCCACACCATAAATATTCTGAATTCAAATGATTGGAACTCTTGTGGATATTACTCATTCCGTTCAGAAAGATTGTTAATGAAAAAAGTTAAAACTTTAAACACAAAAGATCTTTAGAAGTACAGAATTTCTTTTGGATTTTCAATTGGACTTAATCCTGAATCACTTTGAAACACAAAAATATATCAACTCCCCGCGGACATTTTGTTAAGAAAACGCCAGGAGTCAGATTAAAGACATGAAGACTTTTAGGAATCCAATTCACTGAGGGATTCTACTTTGTTAATTTTGATGTACTAATCACTGTGCAGAAATGGAGCGGGGTCACCTCTTTGGGTCGCGTCTAATTTGGAGACAAAAAACACAAAAATATCCATCTTATTCACACCTTTTTCGGTGCCAAACCTCGTCCCCTCTGCTCTTTTAGCTCCTCGCGTCGTCCCCACGAGCGTTTTGGCCACTCCTGTTAGCTTCTGATGCTACGTGCCAGTCATGCGTTTCCCCCATTCAATGCAACACCGCCCACAAAGTGACACTTCTCCAAGGACGAGGGAGCAATTAATTAGGTGTGCGCCGTGATCTCAATAAAAACGGGCTTTATCCTTCGCGAAAGTTTAACTAAACGTGATGGCGAGGGCTGCAGGATTCATCACGGTTTTAATGAAATTGCAATTCGAGCGGTCGCAATTAGCAGTTGTTTGTGTGTTGCTGCTGAATAATGTCTTGAGAACAAAACCGTTAGTATGTGGGGTTATGTTGTATACAATTTGCCACGGCTGCAGTTTAGACCTCTACAAATATACAAAGAAATGCATAAATGTATTGTATGAGTGAAGCAATTATTACTTTGTGTTCTCTCGATTAGGGTGACCAGACGACCCTATTTACAGTCCCAGTTTTGAGCCCTATGTCCCATGTCCCAGAAGATGTGTCCAAAACCATTTATTTGTCCCAGTTATACACAAGACACGTCCCAGTTGTCCTAGTTGACCAATTTGATACCAGCAAACAACAAAGAGAGGAATACATTTCTAAAATAGAGAAAACTATCATTGAAAATGAAAAGAACACAAAAAAACCACAAATAGAAGTTTCTGATATACTGTACTTAAGTCATGAATAACCAAGTGTATACTAATGTACTTAACGCTTACTTATACGCTCTATTTACAATTTTACTGTAGCTCCCCATCTGGGTGTGTCACAGTTTTTATTTTTGAAAATCTGGTCACCTTACACGTGATACATGCTCTCTGGCAGGGATTTTCAACCTTTTTTGAATCGTGGCTCACTTTTTTGGTCGAAAAGTTATTATGGCATGCCACCTTATAGACCAGGCTTCTCAAACACGCGGCCCGGGGGCCAAATGTGGCCCTCAAGACGAATTCTGGTGGCCCGCAAGATTATTTTTAATTTGTAATATAAATGTCCCAGATCACTCCATCAGTAATCATTGGGCCTAATAATACATTACTTATTACTAAAACACATAGTTAGAAGATAGTTTGTGGATTATGAGGTATCATTTCTAAATTATAAAACATGTGAAAAATACCTTAAAAATGTAAAACTTCTGGTAACTAAACTCTCCTATACAAATATTTTGTGGGTAAGGAAAATGTCTTTTAGTGCGTTTTGTGTTGACCGGCTTTGATTTTCTAAATTCAGCCCCTCTCAAAATTAGTTTGAGACCCCTGTTTTAGACCTTTTGGTGAACAAAATCTGATCTAGTACAATGTGCCAAATAATGTCTGCGCCACTGTCTAGTTCTTTAAATTTGGCAATTGTGATCGTATTGTTTTCTTTTTTGATCGAGAAATATGTTCAGGTCACTTCAAAATGGTATGGTATTTAATTTAAATCCATGTGTGAATCCAAGTTGGACATTTTGTCAAGGCACACCTGGCAATAAAACAAGGCTCTATGGGACTGTGACTGGAACAGAAAGTGTTGGACTTCATGCAGGGTGACTTACTCAAGGGACAAGTGTCATATCTGAGCAAACCTGTGTTCAGGGTTAAGAAGCACGAGTGGTGACAACACAAAAAGGATGGAAGAAAAGGCTGCATGTCAGAAGATACTGAGGAGGTGCTGTGACAGAACAAGGTTTTGGTTTTGTTTTTTCTTCCACTGTTAGGTTTTTATGATTTTATCTTTAAAGGGATATTGTGCAAAATCAACTTTAATGAGCTTTCAACCTTGAGTTGAATTTTAACCCCCTATCTCCGCCCACATCCCTGTATTTAAGTGTGATTATTGGAAAAATGAAGACTCAAGAGTTATACATGTAGGTTCTAAAATGTCACTTTTTACAAGATAAAAACATGTAATGACAATTTGCAGCTTGTCACTATGAAGAGGCGGGGCTTATCAGTTCTACAGTTTTGTACAAGAAGTGAATGGACCTGTTTCTTTTACTGAGCCATTTTAGATCAATATTGCAGAGTACAATAAAATGAGTATAATGTAATTGAAGTATCTATATTGTAGTTATAGTTCAATACTAAGCACCTGGGGGGGAAAGACAAACATAATATGACTCCTTTAATGCTCACTGTTCTTGTCTTTATTACTTAATGTATTTTAGGTTCTGGAATATGGTGTTTTTATTGTTTTGTTTAAAAAAGTAAACACATATTTAAATAATATATATTTCAGTGTTCTCTCAAATGTGTGTTAAAATATGCATTCGGAATCAAAGGCACCATGTACACTTTTTGGTGGAAGGCCCGCCACCCGCTTCGACAGTATGACATTAAACTTATCCATCCACACCATCAGGTCAGATCTATGGAGAGGAGATCCCGCTCGCAGCAAGAATGCAGGTTTTTCTAGGTATGTTTCAGCAATAACACTCCTGTAACTGAATGAATACAAGATAAATCTGTTTTTGAGCGACTAAACCAGGACCAAACCAGGACTAAACAGGACTCAAACCAGGACCAAGCCCGGACAAGCTCCCATATTGCAATTAGAACGTCCTCCTCAAAACTGTTTGGCCTATTTTAAGAATAAAGAAGTAGAAAGAATAAAAACGGTGTGAATGGATGAATACAAGTTTTTGCATTTTAAGCTGGTTTGAAAGTATGAAACAAGACAAACATGGCAACCAACTGTGACGAAACTAAACATATCACGGAAAACTCACGGGAACTTCCACATATTTGGCGGCGGCTTTAACCTTTGAGGAGCGCAGAGAAAGAGGAGGAGCGAGAGGAGATGGGGAGAGGAAGGGTTTAGGGAAAATAGCAGTTTTTTAGTGAGTGAGCAGTGGGAGTAAGAGAACGTAAGCGTAAGAAACGTTTGAACTCACGGTGAAGGAGAGGAAGGAGGAGAAGAACGTCCCCTCGTCGTATCTGGAGAGCTTGGACAAGACGCCATCGAGGACTGACGCAAACTGAAAAAGAAAACAAAAGGAGGAATAGACGACATGCGGGATTCTTTTTCAGACATTTTGATTTGTACAGTTCAGAAGAAGAAGATTCAAGACAGTAATTCAAAATGCAAAGACTAATATCTGAAACACGCTTTGCTGCAATAATAAGAATACTAACAAAAGCTTTAATAATAATCCTCAAATATATTCCCCAAAAATGTGCAGTTAAACCAAAAAAATAAAAGCGTCTGGACAATTTAAGCCATAAAATGGAATGTAAATGAAGCATACAAAAGACAAAAAAAACAACAACAAACACAAATGTCATATTTGAAAATTTATCTGGTCCTCTTTTTTAAATATAAAAATAAGACAGATAATGTTATTATTATTATCATTCATTATCTGTCTTATTAGAAGAAAAACACAAGTTGATATAAATTATTTTAGATAAAAAAAAAAAAAAGTATACAACACAAAAAAAAACATTTAAAATGAAACTAAATTCTGTCTGTATGAATGTGTTTCAACAATTTGAAATAAGAAAGAAAAAAAAAGTCTTACGCTGAACAGAATAATCAGAAAGAATGACAACAATTGCACAAAAACCCCCAACAACAAACGGTTAAACAAATGTGCAGTTGAGTGGGCGTTACCTTCGACACCAGCGAGGCTATCATTTCCTTAAACGTCTCATCGATCAGCACATCGATTTTGGAGTGGTACTGTTGCTATGGGACAAGCAAAAACATTTATTTAATTGAAAAAAAAAAACGGAAAGCACAAGGGCTAAAATTCCTCTTTCCTTTTAGATACACACACATATTATAGCCGTCTCCAAACACGCACCCCCCCTCCCCCTGGTCTACGGTGTGAAAAAAAAAAGGGAAAAAGAAGAAAAAACTCCCGTCCGCGTAAAGGCGCCGAGTTAAGCAGCTAATAGGACCATTATGTGTCTGAATGGCATTCCCGTTTGGCGGAGGAATTCGAAGGATACTTTTTGTGCGAGCTCGCCGACAATTAGAGCAGCCTTGTACCGCTCTCTAAAGCACCGGTCCAGCTGCGAAGACCAAAGACTTCACACGAGATTCAATTAATACGCCATTTTACGTCCCGTTTGCCTCCTCCCTGCCCCCTGCTCCCGAAAAAAAACTTTAAAAAAAACATATTCGTGGCAGATTTTTTTCCCTTGAAGGAGTGGGACTAAAAGACTGAAAGACCAACAGCTTAGGAGTTCATCTCTTGGCGACAATACCCTTTTCACGAGACGTCTAAAGCGCCCCCAAATTAAAAAATTTCAATCAACAAAGCACGAGATCGCTGACAAATTGCGGGTCGGGGGAGGTCAGCGTTGCCGGTCCCCAGTTTTTTTCCCGGAGCCCTTTTTTAAACCACAAAATGGCAGCTCGGTTTTCAAATCTTCCCGGCCAGTCTTGAGAGCTGTTTTTGTCCACTTCTTACCTCAATTAACGCGCTTTTGGATGGCTTTCCCGACCCCGATAGAAAGGAGAGGGAAGGCGGGGCGATTGTTCAGTCTTTGCCCCGTGTGAAAAGGACAATTGGTTTGAAAAACATTTATGTGCGCGCCGAGTCTGAGGCTACTTCAGCAGTGTTAGCGGGTTTTGACGGAGGGACAATTGAAGGCAAACTAAAGCGATGCTATTTTTACCAAAGATAAACTTCTCAACAAACTTCACACTCGGCGCGAATTTGAATGCTGGATAGTTAAAGGTGCACGCTGTAACTTCTCTGCTCGTCTCCATGGAGATGTTATTGCTCTGCCAGGAATGTTCCAATGTTCCGGCAAGATCAAAGAAAAGAAAAGAAATGATATTGATGACCAATGAAAATAATGAAAAGTGTTAGGTTGGGTATGTTTTTGTGTTTAATTTACTGAATACATTATTAACACACAACAAAATAAAACAAAAAAAACCTGAAAATGTTAAGTTATAATTAGGGAAAAGGGGTGGGATTAAATATGTTAAATACTTCCTTCTACTCCTTTTTGAGCACGTGAGCTCGGAACATCTTTCAGTTTGACTTTTATTATGATGTTATTTGTGACATGACTTGTGACTTGCATGTTTGAAATGAATAAATAAACGTTTTTCTACGCATTTTGTGGCAATACAAGCACCTTCAGTTAAATAAATGCAAGATAGAGAAGTTTAACATCTCCATGGACTCCTCACCAGAAAAGTTACACCTTTATCAATAGTTAACAGGCAAAACTTTTTTTTTTCGGGCAGTTTGCTATCTCAGCATATCAGCTTTCATTTGGACACAACATACTTGTCCAGTCTGCTCCTAAATATGTTTAATTTTTCCATTTAATCCACTTCACCATTGGATTCTATGGGAGTTCTATGTTGACATTTAAAGGCTGTTACATTTTTCTCACATAGGGACATAAAGCCTTAAAGTAGATCCCACACACACCAAACTTTACAAACTTGGGCTCAACAAGATTTTGACAAAACGTAGAGAAGGATTTTTTTGATATTTAATTCTAAAACTGATTTATTGAAGTTTTAAGTAAAAAAAAAAAAAAAACGAGGCAAAATTTCTAGTTTTAGGACAATTTGCAGTTTACTTAAAAACAAAACAAAATCCCCTCTGTACATTGTTTTGGAACTAATATGTGTACAAAATAAACCAAGAAATTTAAATCTGGTCCTGTCCATTTTTCAGATTTAAATGTCCCAAATGTGTGTATTTTTGGCCATTTTTACAAATAAAAACACCTTATTTCTAAATGAAAGCATGATGAAAAACTTGTAATATATTTTTTTCTTACATACAATTGATGTCTTTAAATTTAAGATTTTGTTTTCCTATTCACCTTCAGTGTCTCACCTTAAGTTTAGTTTAGAAAATAAAGCAATTTTTCTCATTTCCATTTCTAGGTCCATAGTGGGGAATGAATGAATGAACTCCAAACTTTAAAAAGCACATTTTCGATAATCAACAGTGTCAACATTAGCCAAGTTGAATTGTATTTGCAAATTGTACTAAAAAACTTAACATATATATATTTTTTTTATATTTGTAGAACTTTTATGCAATATTCTAATGTTTTGTAGCTAATGTTACTAATGTTTAATCTGCTAAACTAATGACAATGAGACAATAACAATAAGCTGTAAAGCACTGCAAATGAATTGTATGTTTTTATAAATGTTTGACTCACCTGCAGAACATCAGATGGAAAGTAGCTAAATCTTTACTTTTATAAGATTAATGGTCCCTGACAAATAAAGCCTAAACTAAACTAAAATTTCACAATGTTATGTCCTTGGGAAAATATGAAATGTACTGGGATTGCAATTAGATTTGCGATTTATGTTTTAATAATATGATTCTGTTCAAAGTATTAAACGTGTGCAGAAGAATAAGACGGAAAAGACTGAAAAACAGAATCACATGTAATTCAGAACATTGTACAGATCTAAACTACAAGGTTAGACGTTTTTACGCAGAATAAGACAGAATATTTTGTTGTTTTGTTGTCCATAGTGACTCTTACAGCAGCAGTTTCTCCAAATACTTTTTATACTCCATTTCTTGCTGCTTTCTACTTTAACTCAATATTATTTTTGAATTAACGACATTCGTACCATTTTGGCTACTCTTCTTGCTAGATTCTCTTCACCCTGAATCCAAAAACTTGATCAAATTAAGGAAACAATAAGCAACAAAACAAAATTTCTGTCCACAAAATATGCACTAATGTGTCATAAAGCGAAAACAACACGAAAAGTAAAATATGTTGAGTATTTAATTGCCTTTTATGCTTTTCAGGACAGAGAACCAGACTGCGTCCTGTTTATTAGCGACGATCAGTCTTACAATCGTTCATAAAACAAACAAATAAGTCCATCATTTGTCTGTATTGTGCGGGCCGTGTCGGAATCGTGAGAGTTTTCCACCTAAAATGATCAAGTACAGATTGTTGGCTGTGCGTTTGACCCGGCCCGGCCTCTGGGACTGGGCACTGCGCTGAGATGCACTTATAGAGGCTGTGGTATCAAATGTGTGCGCTGGGTGGACTGTGGCCCGGGCAGAGAGCGCGGGCAGCAGGGACACGCGAGAGGGAGAGGGTTAGCGCGATATATTTGGAGCGGAGGGAAAGAAAAAGTGGGGAAAGAGCTCGGAAAATGCCACTTGGACAATGTACGGTTTTCGTTTTCAATCATTTTTGTGTCGATGAAGTAGAATTTGCTTATATGTGTTCAGTGTAAGATGAGCCTTTCTTACAATTAGCTGAAAGCAACGTTGTCTTTTTTGGGTATTTACAGGACCTTATGTGGAAAACTGACCCATTATTTGTCCTCGCTCCTAAATCAGGGTTTATGTAGGTTTCAAAAAATCTAACTAAATGCTTTTTAATGCCGCAGTTTCAAGATTTTTAATGCCATAATCAACATCAAGAAGACATTTATGCTTTTATTCTGTTAAAACTACTAGCTTCTAACAATTCCATTCCATTCCATTCCATTCCACAAGAATATAATTAATTACCTTATAATATTCAAAAAGCTAATTTACTGTACATTTAACAGTCAAACCATGGGAATGTATGTTTTGAAACCTATCTTTTACTTAATAGATGATTTGATCTCAGTTTTTAACATCTAGATTCAATAAATCCAGTACATCTGGGATTGAAAATACATTTGAATGGATAAATCTTTTTTGTCAAAATGTTTTCTTAGATTGAATGCCAGTGGGGATTGAATTTTGTGCTTTTCAATGCATTTTAAAGCTTAAATTATGCTCAAATTCATTTAATGACTTTTAATGTGCAGCGGAAACCCTGTAAATATTAATTGTATGAACTAACTTTCATGCTCCTGAAAAAGTGGAACAGGCTCCAGGACACCCTCAGACTGGAGACACTGGTTTTAATGGAAGAGACATTTTGTTTATTCTACATGTTTTACTTAATGGGTTTATAATCATTTGTTATGTTGTGTTGTGTTTACAGGGTCCTGCCAATGACATCTTGCTTGCACTTAGGGCAGTAACTAACGATCATTTTAGCAGATGACTAGTCAGCAAGTATTTTTTCGGTTAATCGACTAGTCTAACGATCTTCTTTTGTATATTTAGATTGTTTAAATGCATTATCAACCAAATAAATGCTGAAATATGGAACTGGCAGTTTCTAGATTCTAAAATTCGAACCGCTTAAGCCGCTGCTTTTTTCTCATGATTTCAACCCGGCAGCTTATACAGCGATGCGGTTAATGTATGTATTTTTACAGGAAGGGCCTCTAGGGGCGCTCTAGCAGGAAGCGCAAGACTTTGACAGACCAGTGATTTCTGTCCGATTTCTGGAGTAATCAGATTATTGTTTTGTAATCTGATTTCTTTGTGACTGTTCACACATCTGCAGGTATTGACAAGGGAAAGAAAAAATTTAAAATAGGAAAAAGTTATTTTAAAATGTCTAATGTACTGTACTTCCAAATACAACAGTTACTCTAAAAATCCATTGATTAACTGACACATGTCACCCGGTGCTTCAGATTTATTTCGTGCATAGAAACAAACATCTAAAATCGGATCTAATTTTAGGGTTATCAGATTGCTCTTTTTTTTACTGGTCATGTAAATGTACCCGGAGTTTATTGTCCAAACTAAACATCTTATACTCCAATACTTTGCGCCATTTTCTCTTATTTCAGATCTTTTCAAAACCAAAGTGTGGTTGTGGACGGATGATGTGGTGTTTTGGTGATATCCTCCTCTCTATTCTAATATTATTTTACAACGCAGGTCCTTTTTACCTTTAAAGGCCAGACACTACAAGAACAACAATTTTTTTTCAATGTTTTGTTTTTGGTCAGTTTGCTTTCTCACCATAACTACTTGTCCAATCTGCTCCTAAAGATGTTTTATTACAACAAGATTTTGACAGGAGGTACTGAAGGATTTGTTGATGTCTAATTCTAAGCCTGATTTATTTAAACTAAATGTCTAAACTGCAAATTGCAAAATACATGTAAATGAACCAAGACAGTTATACCTGGTTCTGTCCATTTTTCAGATTTAAATGTCCCAAATATGTGCAATGACTATTTTTACACCTAAAATGCCTTATTTCTATATAAAAACATTACATAATGAAAATTTGTTATACATTTCTTTCTTACAGAGAAGTTTACAACTGATATCTTATTAATTTAAGTTTTTTTCCAATTCACCTGCAGTAAGCTTAAGTTCTTCGTTTGCTCCATCCATTAAAGCACATTCCTTGTCACTGAATCCCCGTCACTGACAATAGCAATAAAGCTTTCCTTTACAAGCAACAGTAAAGTTTAGAAACCAATATCTAAATGAAAGAAAATGTGTTGTTTGTTATTTATCGTAATGAAAAGGAGGTGGTGCTGGAGAAAGCCAATGAAAAGCCCGCAGGAGCACTTACCCATTGTTTGTCAGTCTGGATTCAAACAATGACGGGTGTGAGACATATGGACATGCGGGGTGGGCCACATGCAACAGAGAGAGAGGCAAACAGGTCAAATTAACATCAGGACAAATGCATACAGAAATGTACGGGCAAGTTAAAGAATAAAGCTTAAAACCATGGTTTCAATGTAATGGACTTTATGACTGCAGCTACATATTTCATACATTTATAATCAAATTCTGTGTTGCCACTAATAAAGTCTACTTCATGAATAAAATATATATACTTTATTAATTAAGAACACCACATAAATACAAAGCAAACTGTAATTAATTAAAACTTAGAATGTATTGTAATAATGACTGTTATTAAAATGTGTGAGCAGTGTCGGAAAGTAAATATGTGCTTTTAATTAAAATAGTTAAAACATAATACTCAGTCTGGCAACAATAGTCCAATATAAGTTCTAATTTATCAACCTTAAAAGGTTCGGAGTTTGTAACTTTTCTGGTGACTGGGTACACCAGTTCCACAGTATGGAATTAAACTTATCTCTCTTGTGTTTATTCATTTACAGTTGCTTAAAAATGCCACGTGAGCCGTTTGTCTCCATTCTGTGGAACATTCAAGGCATAACAAACGTCAAACATCTCCATGGAGACGAGGGAATGATGGGACCTTACACCAGAAAAGTTACATAGTGCACCTTTAATGGCGAAGAATCTAGAAGGCTCTTGGCTCTTACTTTTAGCCAGTTTGAAAAAGTAGTAGCAGAATTTGTAGCAGAAAGAGTAAGTAAAAATATAAATGTATCTTAAATGTTTAGTTTAAAATGTGATGATGTCGTAGTAGTTTTTCCAATAGGTTCTGTTCACGTTCTAGAACAGTGTACAAATTGTGGTACATGTACCCCTGGTGGCACGTAAACTTCTTCTAGTGATAAGTGGACATCTCTTCATTTGTAATGTTTACTTCATTCAAATATTTTGCTCTTCCTTTAGTAAATTTATAGTTAAAACTACTAAGGCACTGGTGTATTCCTACGACCTGGTTTATCTCTAATTTAGACCTGAAATAGTCCGGTTATAGACCCAATTTAGATTTAGTGGTACCGAGAAAGCCAACTCTTTTCTTTGGTGGTACTTCAGAACCACTGATCTGGAATGTGACGATGTCATAACCTCAGACAAAGCGTTACTATTACGTATTGATAACATTGAACTTTAACATGAAATATCTCAAAGGTAAATTTACAAATGTTGAACCTGATGATTTCTCTTAGTGACTAGACTTAACAGCTTATTGTGATACAACAAAAATCTGCATTTTAAAGATATTTATTTTAGCCACCCACCATCTGTATTAAACATTACTGGCAGACGGAACACAACAAGATGGAAAGTGAAAGTAGTTTCTCCGTTGTTGCTGCGACTGCACAGAGCTCTAATTATGACATAGTTTGGTGGTAAATATTTATCATAGCTTTACATCTGTGAAGTTGCAGTTTGTGAAGTTTAAAATTACAGGAAGTAGTGCTGAGTTCTAAAACAGAATCCCACTGTGATGTCATCAAAAAGTGACAGTTAACACTCAACTGATACATCTTTCTGACAGTTTAAAGGGTCATTCAACAAAATAAAGTTGTTATCAGGTATTATACTGTCAAATCATAACTTGGCCCTTGTTTGTAAAATGGTTGCTAGGTAACAGTTGTGGAATTACCTCTATCTATGTCATATTTGCTGCCCATGTCCAACCAGGAAGTGATATTATAAACATTATGCAAACTGTCAAACTGAGGACAAATAGGCACAATGTTTAGTAAAGTCTTAAATATAATCATGTTCACTACATTTTAGTGAAATGTGACATCTAACCTGTCATAGAGACTTTAAATAGTTTGCTAGCTGCAGAGGGATATAAAAGATAAACCTCAAATCAGTCATGACAATTAATTTCCCAAACACTTGGACTCAGAAACGTCTTATTTAAGGAGAGAAAGAGTTCAACGGTGTGTGATCCTGTTTCAGTGATAAATGTGAGTGTAGCTGCAGTGTTCTGTTGTTTATCTGGGTTTCTACAATTGTTTGCTTGATTTACTTTTTTGGTATGAGCTAGACATTTATATCTGTTATCAGACTGTAGCCGCTCGTTCACATTTTAGATTTTTGCGTTTTTACCTGAGAAAATATCATTATTCACCATTTACACGCATCCAATTTTGCCTCTCACTGCTAAAATTCTGGATGTAGTGATGTTGTCTAAAACATAGAAATTGGTTTAAGAAATACAGTTCAAATTAGATAGTATTTCAGACAATGATAATTCTCCTTGACTAAAGATACATTAATTGAGGTATTTTGTTCCTTGTGGTTGCTGTCTGACAAACCACCAGAGCATTTTTTTCCCCAAGATTAAAAATATCCGGATTTACAGACAGTTTTAATTAAATCATTAGTC
Source organism: Rhinogobius similis (assembly GCA_019453435.1). Lineage (NCBI taxonomy): Eukaryota > Metazoa > Chordata > Actinopteri > Gobiiformes > Gobiidae > Rhinogobius > Rhinogobius similis. The sequence goes on along the minus strand of CM033628.1, from coordinate 31,849,836 downwards.
ATGGCTTCAGATTTTGTCATGAATTAATATAAAAATGATTCTCTTGAGACGGTTGCCAGGGCTGTAGTCAAAACATGCATATTAATTAAAAAACAGCTCAATTCTAGCAACTCATTACAGCTAAACTTAACTAACTCCACTGCAATTACAAATGAAAAACAACTCTGAGGATAAAATTGAGTTTAAGATGGAGAAACTTTATTTACTCTCCGGCAGTTTATCAGTCTATAGACCCTTCCAGGAATGATGTTTTTAGAATAGTTGCGTACACAGCCTGATACTGATATAAACAATCTATTCCAATCATTTAGGCAGTAAAATAAGACATACATACAGAGCAGAAAAATGTTGTTTGGCAAAGTAGAACAACAGTAAGTATCTAACTTCAATCTCCCGTTTCTAAAGTTCAGAAATGTATATGGTCCTAAGAGAGAAAAAAAAGTTGCCCGCTGTATTTTGGTGCAATAACTTCAGATTTAGCATTCATGCTAAATTGGGTGCTAAATGCTACGTCAGTAATTGCACACCATGCTACACGTGGTAATGTTTCTGACTGGTGGTTGTCAAGCGCAAAAATAATCCTGATTTTTCATAGTTTGTGATGTTTGGAGGTGAATGTTAGCTCTCACATTGAGAATGGATTATAGCAAACTCATGGAATGGTAGCAGCCTTTAGAATGCAAGTGTTCTAAACACTGAAAGGCTCTATTGAATAACTGACTGACTCATAAATAATACTACTTTAGTGTCATTCTGTGATTGTATAATGAAGCACATGTTTGTAATATGTAAATTTTGAATAGGGTTCACTGGGATTCTCTTTTCTTCATGGTTATTGTATGGTAATATTTTCTGTAACAATATTTTGAACATAAGAATGTATAATTGTGACAGGCCCAAAGACATACTATATATAATCTAATATTAAAAAGTGCTTAAATATTCACAATACGCACATTACTTCATAATATGCAATAATCATGCACAGATCTCCCTCACCCCAGACACTTCCCCCAACTCAACCAGAGATAGTAAGACGATGATTTTTGTTAGCAGCACTGATATATGCTCGCAAACACCTGAATCCAAACACTGGACTAAGCCAATTGAATAGATTTCTTTAGGGAACTGTCCTATTGTAAAAAGGCCCTATATGCACCACTATCACAGAGAGCGAGACAGTATGACACCTTTCAATTGATTTTTTGTAACCTTGAGCAGTCTGACTACAAAATGAATTGTGTAACTATGAACTTTAAAGTTGTGTCTTAAAATGAACTGGATAAGTTATTCTACTACAAACTCTAGATGTAAAAGTTATTCATGTTTTTTGTCTTGAATATGAGCATGATTACTTCAAAATTCATTCATTTTCTACTACTTATTCCTATTCCCGGGGTCGCGGGTGACTGGAGCCCATCCCAGTGATTTTTTGGGTAAATTATTTTAACACTTACTTTTTCAAAACAGCATTCAGATATCAATATATCTTTTTCCCTTTCTGGTTGCACAGAAGGTAAAGGTAGTGTAGTCAGACATGCCTCTACACACAAGTAAAGCTGATATAAACTCCTCTTCTGCTGGTGTACACAGCTCTAGTGGTACCAGTCAGTGCTAGTGCTGGTCTCAGAGCGTTCTCAGCAGAATAATTGATCAGGCCGACTCGGTGAGCAGTGGAGTGAAGGTTAAGAGAACAGTGAGCTTAGCTCTCTATCAAGACGACACTGGCCAAGGGTTGGCTCTCAGCGGCGCCAAGGCTGCAGCGGAGCCGCTTTATGGTCATCCATTTAACAGCCAGTCGAGCGCTCGGCCGTTTGCAGTGAATACAAATACACCTGAACTCAGCGCGGAGGCTTTCAGCGCAGCTCTGACAGAGCTCTGACCTCCACTGAGCCAGGCGGAAAATAAAACTCAACTTCAGGTTTCAGGAGGCTCTCCCAGAGTGACCACAGACCACAGGATTGACACAGAGGGTGGGCTGGATTCATTCACTCAACACTTTACATGCTGCACCAAGTTTGTGTGTGGAAACACCTGTGGATTCTACATTATTGTACCATGAACATATCACATATTACAGTTTGAACTTGCTTTTAGACTTAAATCACAAAGGCTTTTCTCAGCAGCCATTTAAGTCTTTGACAGCCTTCTATCTATTGCTCCAAATGCAGCAGAGGCATATCAGGTGAAACATGTAGTGTATTTATTGATTTGTTAATAAACTGTTGAGATGTGCAGTGTGTCGTGTTATCTGTGCCTCACCTCCTGGCCGGTGTCCAGCACACAGAGCTTGGAGCACTGCTTCTTGGCGTCCATCAGCACATTAAACATGGTGCAGACCGACAACGAAACCCGGAAATCTGTTGATTTACTGGACTTCTGCATCTTAGAGTCAAACGCTGACTTTGTTCTAGAAGGACAAGATTAAAGCAAGAAAATACAATGTAATCAAATTGGTATATTACTAATACAGACTCTTTTTATATACCCAGGTATGCTGATTAATAATCTGATTGTTTGAATATGCTTTTCTCTTATGTTGCATGTCCTTACATTTGAACCTGGAATGGCAGTAGAAGATGTTTGTCCTCCCCATTATGAATCATTAAAGAATGAAATATTATTTGTGCATTATGGTGGGCAACATTGAAACTGGCAATATAGCAACAATGTACTCAATAGCTTTGCAATTAGGATGTTACTAAAAATGATGGCTTCTTCTGGGAGTTCACACTTCATTGTGATTGGTTAAATCTGTTTGTCACTCATTCAGAGCATGACAGAAGCTGACCAATAGGATCTAAAACATCTAAAGCACTGAATCTCACAAAACTATCTCTCCGAAATGGTAATTTAATGTTGTCCTACAGAGCACATAGTGGAATGACTTCTGGTTTAGCTGTGCATTAGTCTGACCTCTTGACACACGCCTCCATCATGTCGCTGGCCATCAACTTGAGTCTCTGCTCCAAATGTTTGGCAAACTCCGGTTCAGGCCAGTGCAGGTCCATCACAAACATCTGCAGGGCGTCCAGCTTCCAGAACAAGTCTTCTGAGGTGGCCGTCCCATTGCTGTGAGGACAAAAGTACACAGCAGCACTCAATGTTAACAGGCCAGCGGGATCAAGTCAAACTACTTAAATGGACCTCGCACTAAATCATATCAGTGGATAAACTTTTTTATTCTTTTTGAATACATTTAATGAGATAAGGAAACTTCATGAATATAATGGATTACATTTGTGAAAAGGGGCAAAATCTGACTCTCGGTCCCAATGCTAAATACTCCTTTTCAGCACAAGCCTTATTCATTGCCCAAAATGTACTTTCAAACTAGTGCAGTAAACATTATTCATTGTTCAAAATCTTTTCAAGCAAGTAGAGGATGTCTCATAACATCACATTTGAAAGAGTGTAAATATTATATATATAAAAACATAATAGTATTAAAAATACTGCTACTGCTGATTCTTCCAACACAGAATGCATCATTTTTACAGTTACCACTTTCATAAGTTTACTTAGAGAAATTCCTTGGACACTGTAGCTTAAAACTACAATAAAACTACAATTTTAGTAACATATTATATTATATTATTAGATAATATAATAATAATTAAAAAACAGATACTAGTATAGATTGTATTGTAAAGAAATGTGGAGATGGTAAAAGTGACAGGATTCACTAGGACTAGTATATCATCGTACCTTGTGCTCATTTAAATGAAGTATTTTCAGCTATTAAGGTGAGACAGGAATAGGAAAAGATCTTAAATTTAAAGATACTAATTAGTAACTTCTCCTATATTTTTATTAGTAATTATTTAACTGTAAATATTACAAGTTTTTCATCATGTCATGTTTTCATGTAGAAAAAAAGCCTTTTTGGTGTAAAAACGTCCAAAAATACACATATTTGTGCCATTTCAATCAGAAAAATTGACAAAACTAGGTTTAAATGTCTTGGTTGATTTTGTACACATAATAGCTCCAAAAATATTTACTGAGGGGATTTTGGATTTCTTAATAAGTTTTTAATTTAGTTGACTAAACTCTATCTGCCTAAAATTTTGTGTAAAAAAAATCAAATTTCGCTTAATTTTTTTTTTTTTACTTAAAACTTTAATAAATCAATTTTTTTATTATATATGAAAAAAATCCCTCTGTACGTTTCGTCAAAATCATGTTAAGTACAAGACAAGTTTGGTGTGTGTGCTACTTTCAGTGGTGATCTTTATGTCCCTAGGAGAAGAAAACGCATTTTAAGAGTTACAAGTTTAAGTCACAATGCCCCAGAACAATATGTGTTGTATAAGCTAATAGTCAAAATTAGACTGCAGTGTACTGTTGGCATCTACTTATGTAGAGTGTTCTCTTGTGAGGAAAGAAAAAACATCCAAGAAAAAAACGACATCCAATAAAATAATGGCACAACTTGTCCTATTTGGTCCAATGCTTTGCAAAAAGTCCCCTCTTCAAATTAAGTCAGAATGTTCATTTTCCATTGTTCTGACGTCTATTACTATGTCAGTCCAGTCGTGGATTGTTGGGTCGTTTGGGCCAGAAGTATGCTCCAAGTGTATCCATTTATTGTGTCCATGGCAGGAGTTTTGAGGCCCAAATACATAGTTCTGAAGTCCAGTGCAAGACAATTTGTTTTTATAACAAAAGGGTTTGTTATAAATTATAAAACGTTATATTTTGTTAGCTGTTGGCATGCTATGGTTTGTTAGCTTTAAAGTTGTGAAAAGCCCTTATAAGCTCATCATGGTGATTAAAATAAACTAGTTCTTATTTTCATGTAATTTAAGACAGTAAAAATCACCCATTGTTCAAAAGGTATTGTTTTCCAGATTTGTTTTCACTTTTTATTATTTATTGTCATCATGAACGTACATAAAAATGCCCAGTTTCCTTCCACCTGATCACAGATGGACATTTCTCCGACTTCTCTCCATTTGAAAGGTGACACAACAACACATGGCAACACTCCTCTCCCCCGACATCCAAGTGTACAGCGCCACTGCTTTAGACTGACACCCACGATACTGATGGAGGGGGGGGATTTGGTTTGGGTCGCTTCGCCACTCCACTCACTCCCTCACTTTTCTCACTTCGCCTTTAAAAGACTGTTACCTCACCAAGTGCCGCGCAGGACTTACACAAGCTTCGGCTGCGTCTGTCTGTGTTGCAATTAAACGCTCTTGTGGCTATCCCCCTCTTGTCTAATTAGCGGTGCTCTTCTCTGTCCTGCTCCCGGGGGATCTGGACAGTCCCACTCGCCCGTCTGTGCTCGCTAACAAAGTGCCAGATTTCTCCTCTCTTTTTTTTTTTTGTTTTTTTTTCATTGGACGGTAGAAGTGGAAGAAAAGTGAGGTACAGCAACAACAGTGCGTAGTGACAAAGATGATATAGAAGGAGCCTTTTTAAAGAAACACACCCTCTGCATGCCTCCTGGGACCCCCCTAAACCATTACTGACCCCTCCCTTCTCCAACATGGCCACCAGCGCTGCCAGCTCTGCCGCTTCACGCGTCGCATGAGCAGGATCAAAGGGAAAACTCGCTGTCGCTTGGCACGTTTACAAGTAATTTAGCCACATAGAAGGGTTAGCCGTTTTTCGAGTCATGCATGTTTGGATGTACTGGCTATGACTTTTTGCTGAATGTCTCTTCTCACTCGTCACATCCATTTCATGCATACAAAAGTGTACAATGTATGTGTTCTTATCGTCAAAAAAAGGTTAAAAAGGAGGTCACTATAGAGTCCTGATCAAAAGTTTAAGACAAATTGAATAAATGGCAAAAGTCACAGGACAACGCCACAGTTCACAAAGCCCCAGGACAAAGGACTTCTTCAGGAGAATAACATCGCTCTTTTGGACCATCCTGCATGTTCCCCTGATTTTATTGAGGTGTGGTCCTACACTTTTGACTTTTGTGTCTATGCACTTGTTACACAATTATATTTTTTAACGACATGCTTAGACAACCTCATATGTCGGTGGGTTGGTACCAGCCGAAACCCTCATTGATCATCGGTTTATGCCAACGTAGGTCACAAATCAATAACAGAATTCAATAGCGGCTGGTCAGTGACATTGTTTGTATAGGAAGTGACGAGTGTTTACTCTGTGTCCTTTGCCTTTTGCTTTAGAGCAACACTATTACCACGCACAGGGAAAGTGGCAGTCACTTACAGGCCATGTTTCTATTGTCAGAAGATGCATTTGTGTTGTTAGAAGTCCATTATGTTTGACCTGTATGCTAATCACAAACACTTATCATTGATTAAAGCCAAATTTGCATTTTAAATGCAGATGTACTTTTGTACAATGTCATTTGTTGTTGTATAAATGTCAGTAGCTCAGCTCACAATTAAGATTAGGAATGCTCTGATATTTGAGTAATTTATGCAGATCTCCTTTAGAGTTTAGTTTACATTTGTGTACATTAGATAATAGAACCAAGATGGCTGCCAGTGCCATATAGATCATGTGTCTGGCATGAACTGATTGAGTAATTTTTAAGGGCATGAAACGACGTACAGACTCCGATACAGTGAAGTTAAGTTCATACTAAAACGCACACCATACTGTTAATAGCATACCTTTCATACTCCTTTCATTTGGTCAAATTCTGGATGCTTTGACAAGTAAAATGATTTTAGTTCATTCACAAGACACACAGAGATTAACATGCCACAGGTGAACAAAAATGACTACAGGTTGGGGCCACTTTGCAAAGATCGCCCTGATACTGACAAAGTATTATCTGAGAATCCGTGTCAAAGCAAAAAGAAGAAAAGCGAGGCATGTTATAGAGGACGTATCGCTTTGAGAGGTTGATATAAAACTTCGAGACGATTTATCTTACTGACAACAGGATTGGTTAGCTTTTGATTATTCGCGGTATTAAATGACCCCATGTGAAGGTGAAGATGAGGGAGAATAACACGGAAGAAAAAAGGACTTTAACTTACAAGATGTCAGGTAGATTTATTCCTTGCAGGCTGAAATGGAGAAATCAAGTTATTTTTTTTAATAGATATTCTCAATTTGGCACAAGAAGATTGGCTGCTCATGACACAAATGATCTAAAAATGAAGTGCCAACATCGATGTCAACATTTAAATTAAGACACTGACATGCGCTGATATGGCTGCAATTACGACCACAAATTGAGGGGAAAAAAACATTTGTTCATGCAAAAGTTAAATAAATATCAAGCAAGGAAATGATGGCGAGGTCAGTGTGGGTCACAAAATATAGATTTATTTGGCTGGAGGTCTTCACAACAATTTAGTTCTAATGTCTGGACTTTCTTGAAGAACTGGTTAAATCTAAAATGTTGGAAACAAAAAACAACATGAGGCAAATTAGGAAGGAATAGAATAGAAACTAATATCACCAAATTTAGGCTGGGGTACCTGACTTTTATGTAAATGTGAGAGATTGTAAAAGCAGCATGTTGTGACAAAATGAGACCCCTTGCGAGCTGATAATGAAGTATCTTATTTCTTGTCAACCGGGAAGTAAGAGCCGAAAGCCGTGCTCTGATTGGCTGTGCTTTGGTGGTCCACCTTAGTTTCACTTCACAGTCAGAAAAAGCTGTTCTGAAGCTGTGCACTTGCCTGAAAAATAATACATGTGAAAAGAAACGGTTTGTGAGAGATGGGGACGAATTAGAATTAAATACCTGCTTCCTTTTGCGGTTTGAAAATCAGGTACCCCAGCTTTAAAGAGAAAATAACATGTTTCCGCCCACTTAATGCCTCGGTCCCTCAGAAACAACTGTCTGCCGTTTACTTAAAAACAGCAGAAATCAGATAATGATCAGTTTTTAATAATAATTTTTGAGTAAATGTAAATGTACATTCTATTCAAATTATAAATCATATACTTATTACTTCGCTAATGTTTCTCTAATTACTGTCACTCTTACTTGAGTACTTCAAGCTAATCTCCCACCTTTGCTACTTGAGTTCAGTCTGTTTGGTGAAGACCTCTTTTGCCGGACCACCCTGCTCACTGTGATACGTACGGGTTTTCACAGAGGGGTCCCATCCAGGCGGGGGCAGAGAAGCTGGGCATCTGTGGCAGGGTGAGGGGGAAGTTGGGGACTTTGGGCAGCGGGACGTTTGCCAAATTATTCGTCAATGATCTGCCCCGTTTGTGGATTTTGTAAATAAAGGTAACGTAAAAAGAGAAGAAAAGAAATAGCATCAGATTGGTAGCACACTGTTTAATAACAGCCACTTCTTCGCTCTGGAGGGAATAATAAATGAAAAACACACACAAATAAAAGACAGAAAGTCACCGCTAGCTTCCATTCACGATTTTCTCTTTCATTTGCGCAGCGTCTTATTAAAAAGTGTGGCTCTCAGTGCATTGTGGGAGTTCGTCCTTGCTGCGTATTGAGCCGGGCTTTTGTTCAATGGTCGCCCCGTTTGATTCCTGCCGCTGCCTCGTCTTTCATTGTCCCTTTAGATTTGTGCGACGGCGACAAGTACACTTCAACAGGCAGCAAATACCGCTGAAAACAGGGTAAAGACGGCAACATTTGGTCTATCACAGCAGTACGATTAATAGGCCAAAGGGAGCAATTTATAAGGTTGTTTTAATACTTGGGTAGTTATATTGTAAATGTATGATGGAAAAAAAAGTACAGCGTTATTTCACTTGAGTTTGTTAGTTCTAAAAAGTGATTTCTGGTATAACAAAAAACTTTCTTGTTTTCTTGCTGTTTTACCCTAACAGAGTCTAAAGTTGTCTTAAGTTGTATCCACTACAGTAAATACTTGAGTCCCGATTGGCAATGCTCAATTCACTCTATAACAATCACACAGTCACAGGTTTGACTCTCCGGCCGCCTGGTGTTTCTGTGCAGAGTTTACATGTTTCTCCCTGTGTTTGGTGGGTTTTCTTTGGACTCCAGTTTCCCCTTCAACCCAAAACAAGCACTTGCACAATAGGACATCAATCCCTCATAAGGGGTATCTTCCTTTTTATCTTTCCTTTGACAATTAAAAGTTCTGCGTTTCTATTTGGAATTAAAATTTCTTTGCACCATGAGCGAGGAACAACACAGTAATAATAATAATGGCCCAGAGAATTGTCAGTTGCCTCCACATGGTTCTTATCCAACAAAAATACATTTTAAAATTTGAAGCAAAAACCTTCCAGGGCAATCTCCTGAAGTGGAAAAAAAAGTCAGGTACAAGGCCTTTAACAAACCAATAATAAGTAGAAAAAGAAAAATCAAACATCCACACAGTACATTGCTTCTTTGATGATAAGATAACCCTAAAGCTAATGCTAGCAGCTTGTAGTGTTCTTACTTGACAGATTGCCATGTCTCCTGCTCGAAGCCGCGGTGGATGGACTGGGCGATGGACGACTCCATGAGGTCGATGTAGCGCACTACCAGAGGCATGAACAGGTCCTGCAGGTGTTTGTGGAAGGCCCCGTTACACAGGTGAGCTGCACACACGGGACAGTCAAAAGTCATGTTAAACTATACTCATTCCCAAACAAAATTATACCTAATAGGTCACATTCAAGTTCTAGAATTTCATTTCAGATGGAAGGCAAGGACTTACAGTATATCTCGATGGTAGATTAACTCTTTTTGAAAGAAACATACAAACTTATGATCTATAAATGGTGGCGCTTTCTTGTATTTGTCTGGCTTTAAGTCCTTTCAACTGACAACAATGACTTCTTTGGGGTTGAATAAAGGCATGGCATCACACAAAAAAAAGTAATTTAACTTTTGTTTACTCATGTTTATAAGATATTGAACATTGTGCCAGTTTATGTTTCATGTGGACAGGCACAGTAATTCCAGAGATCTTAAGCATAAACTAGGTCATCAAATCTGCAATCTAATAGTTAAAACAGATAATTTTACCATACAACTCTGACCATGCAGTTACATTTTAAACTATGCAGTTTCAGGAAAGTTGGAAAACCTCCGTGGGGGAAATTAACCCATTAATTAATTTTATTTTATTTTAATATAGAAGAGCTTCAGCCACTGCTACAAGAGCAAACACATGCTTTAGGATATATTTTGCACCAAATACAGAGACAAAGACATGGAGAAGAATAAAGCGGTCCACCAGTTTAAATTTGTATAAATATCCAAGAATGCTAATGATGGCTGTGTGATACATGAAAAAAACAAGCCCTTCAAGAGCAGTATTGGACTATAAAGCTAATGTATTCATTTAGCTGTCAATCTATTGATTGATTCATTCATCTAGCCACATCTTGAATCTTCCTTGACGATGTAATGAAAGCTTAAAAGTTACATTTCCCTGGCCATATATGTACAAAACACACAGTAACAGGTGTTGAGGATGGTACCTGATGCCTGACACCTGACACTTACAAGTCCAACTCCCACGATGCCTTGAGATTCACAAACCTCCATCTTGGCTCCTCGGAGACTGAGTACTGTCGGCGAATCGGGCCTGTCTCCATGGGCTTCATTAGTTTTAATTCCTCGCGCTCAGCTCTGCTCATGATTAACACTAGCCTTTTGGCCCTCCAGAGAGTCAAAGCGCCTCCCTCGCACCCGCTTGCCATCACATGCGGACAATAAGTGAGCATTTCAACAAAGCACGGCAAACTACCGAAAATAATTCACTTTCTACAGGACTTGGAAATCATTTTGTGTCCACTGAGAGTCAAGTGAACGCTATGCAACATGGAAATGTATTGTTAGCAACCTGCATTGTCAAATAACTAATTGTTTTTGGCAATTTGTCATTGAGTAAAAGACTGAGATTGTGACCACCGCGCTTACTTGTGAACTACTTACAGCTTTGTCTGGAATGTTCTACAGTATAGCATTAAACTTACATAGCTTGCATTTATTTAGGCCGTTTTTAATGCTGCTGCTGCAAAAAACAAAACAAAAACTAAAAACAGGTCATACGTCTGGTGGAGTATCATTCATTCATTTTCTACCGCTTGTTCCCGTTAGGGGTCGCGGGTGACTGGAGCCTATCCCAGTGACTTTGGGCCTGGACAGTGGCCAACTCGTCACAGGGCTGACAACTCGTTAGTCCTCATGCGTCTTCGATTACACATGGACAAAAGTTGGAAAAAAGTATGCCAGTTAAAGTACTCAACAATGCTTATATTATTTGTTACTATTACTAAAAATACAATACAAATTTTAATAACATATTACTAAGAATACGAAGCATTATTTTCTATTTTGTCATACTCAAATACATCTACGGTTTGTACTCAAAAATATAAACTGAAATATAAACACATATTTTATACAATGCTTAATATGTCTCAAGAACTAGTCTTGAAATATAACTGTACATAATCAATGTTTCAGGGTCCTGCAATAAAAATTAATATTTTACTTTCAAAATTACAGTAATAATATTAATAATAATAATAACTTTCTGGAGGTGGCATGTCACTTGCATGATTCCATGAAAATAGAAAGTTAAAACCATACTTCAGAACTTCTATGGAGATTGATCTATTTTATGCCACACTGTGGAATATTATAGCTAAACAAACCCCATTTCCATGGAAACAAGTAGGCTCCTCCACGTCAAGTACCAGTCAGGGTTGTGGAGAGAATAGCCCGCTCACAGCAAGGATGCTTCTACCTTCTTAACTTTACATTGCAAAACCTTCAGTGTCTCAGAACAACTCCTAAGTCTATAATATTGCTCTTGTTAGCACCAAGCTATCACATACCGGGTTCCAATGACTACGTTGCAAAAATGATTTATTATTTCTTGAAAACTGTCTTGGTGATATCACATTTTTTCCTACTGCCACGTTTCTCTTTTTATAATGAATAACCTCTTTGGTGCAGTCAAAACGATCATCCCCGTGTTTCGGCTTGGTGTATCGCCTCCTCTCGCTTCCATTCACATCGGGCAATGTTGTGACACTTGGAATAATTACGGCATTAGCAGAAGAGGGTAATTAGAAGAATATAAAAGATATGTCTGTCTGCCTGTCTGTTACTGTACTACAGCTACTTTGGCATCGCGCATGTTAAATAATGCCTTGCTTCTCGCCAAATTCTCCAACTGGCAACGAGACAAAGAGTGGAGGAGAGAGAGGGAGGAGCGAGCCAAGAAATACGGCCTCTTCACGTAAAAAGTGTGAGCAGGAAAACATTGTGCTATTGTGCAGAAAAGGGCAGCAAAAAATGAAGAGAGAGTAAACAACGTTTGTTCTAGCACAAATCTGGCTAAAATGCCTGGTATGGGTGGTTTTGGCTATTAGGCCTTCATTGGGCTGGAGCTTGGAAAGGCTGCCAGAAACCAGTTAGAAGTGCTGGCAGTGGTCTGAGAGACAGAAGGGGGTAGGAAAAATAGAGCAATATTTGTACAGCACAAAAGCCTATGAAGGGGGGACATATTATGTCAATTCGACAGTTATGATTAATTTAAATTCAATTTAATTTAGCATTTCTCAGTGTTGTATTTTGATACACACATATTTTCCATGTGAATTACAGTTTTAATGGCTGACAAAGGTTCTTTTAGTAGTCTCCTATACTTATATTTATTTTGTGAAGAGGGATGAATTAGTATCTATCCATCTATAGCTTTAAAAATGTGAGCAAATCATAGGTAGAAAATTTGTTTCCCAGAAAGGGGTAGAAAAAATCTGAATAGAACACAGGTCAGACAGAACAGATGTGTTGCTGTGGTGATCTCATAGGTAAACTTTCTTTCACAACATAGATAATAACTTCTGCTGCTCATAGCCCAAAGTTGGCAGTTTCATTCAGTTTGAACTTCAGCCCTCTTGGTTATTCACAAAATGTCCTTGACCAACGGCAGAGCGCCACTGTCTATATGAGTCCACTGGAGCCTCCATCAGTCCAATACTGCACTGAAAGCCAGTTTAAGCGCTTTAGTCCCACATCAATGTGTTCAGAGGCCAAGGCTGACCTCTCGTATCTACAGTACAATGGGGACTTTTGTAGGTCTGTTGTGCGAGGTGGTGGAACAAGGATCCAATTACAAACTAGAAACTATCAATGAAGATCAATGCTAGTCATTTAGCAAGATTTTCTGCTCATTTGTGGGAATATATTCATGTAGGTATATATTTACATACAGAGGCTGTCCATGATTTTTTCATGTTGTACATTTAGTTTTACAGTTAAATATGTTTATTAGGAGCATGAATTTGCCCTTTGATTGAACGTTGTACATTTGCAAACAATTTTGTTAGTTTATCCTTCAAGCTGGGAGGATCCGGGGCCAGGCAACTCCCTGTTATGTGTGGGGTTCCTCAGGGGTCGATCCTTGACCCTATAATTTTCATCATATACGTGCTCCCCCTCGTTGTGTCATCAGGCAATAAAACATACCTATGATGACACTCAACTATAAGTTTGAACAGCTCCTAAACCCTCGATGGCCCTTTCAAATATCACTGCATATCTTCAGGAAGTAAAGTCATGGATGCAGAGCAACTTCTTTCAGCTCTACAGTAGTAAAACAGGCACAACTGTTTGCACTCATCAGATCACCACGCCCACCATATCTCAACTCACTTTTGACATCCAGTCTTCTACAATGACAAATTTTGGGGTGACGTTTGACTCTACTTTGTATTTAGACAGGCTTTTAATTGTTGATTATGATCTATTTGTTTTCTTGACATATCTTTAGTCCACCAAGAATTTCTTCAGCCAAATATAACCTTACTTGAAACAAGGCTGAACAATAATATTTTATTGTATGTATAATGTATCTTATTTGCAGCATATTGTATAACAAACAGAACAGGAGTGCCCAACATATGATTGGCTTTTAATATGGACTTACAGTCGGTCAGAAAGTAGTTGTTGAAGAGCTGGAAGAGGGGGAAAGAGTTCCACGAGTCTACGGGCTGGACCTGCAGAGCGGCGTCCATGTCAGCTCTGTACAGGGACAGGAAAGTCTCTGAGTGCTCCGCCATCAGCTCGGGCCACCACGAGAACGCCTGACAGCAGAGAGAGAGAGAGAGAGACAGAAGGGAGAGAGGGAGAGAGAGAAGAGACAGAGGAGTGAAGAGAGAGAGAGAGAAGAGAGAGAGAGAGGGAGAGAGAGAAGAGACAGAGGAGTGAAGAGAGAGAGAGAGAGAAGAGACAGAGGAGTGAAGAGAGAGAGAGAAGAGAGAGAGAGGGAGAGAGAGAGAGAGAGGGAGAGAGAGAAGAGACAGAGGAGTGAAGAGAGAGAGAGAGAGAGAGAGAGAGAGAGAGGGAGAGAGAGAAGAGACAGAGGAGTGAAGAGAGAGAGAGAGAGAAGGAGAGAGAGAGAGGAGAGAGAGAGGGAGAGAGGGAAGGGAGAGAGGAAGAGAGAGGAGAGACAGAGGAGAGATGAGAGAAGAGAGAGAAAAGAGAAGAGAGAAAGGAGTGAGAGAGAGAGAAGAGACAGAGGAGAGAAGAGAGAGAGAGAGAAGAGTGAGAAGAGAGAGGGGAGAGAGAGAGAGGGGGGAGAGAGAGAGAGGAGAGACGGAGAAAAGACAGACCAGAGAGAAGAGAGAGAGACAGGAAAAATAAGGGAGAAGAGAGACAAGAGAGAGGAGAGAGAGAAGAGAGAGAGAGAAGAGGAGAGAGACAGAGAAGAGAGAGAAGAGAGAGAAGAGAAAAGAAAGAGAGAGAAAGAAGGTGGGGCAGAGAAAAAAAGAATGTCTCCTTTAACTGTGTGTATATGTTCCCATGTTGCAGTTTGCCATCAGCACATGAAATCCTGGGTACACATACAGACCCTTCCAGTGACTGTAAACAGAACGCCTACATTCTAAGCCTGGTTCTGTTCCATATGGTGTAAGGGAGACCACACAAACTATGAAAAAACAGGGCTGTTTTGGCGACTGACAAACACTCGTCAAACGTGAGTAACCAGTGCATTGTTAGAAACATTACCAAATGCAGCACGATTTTGTGTAGTTTACTGATGCAGCGATTAGCACAAAAATTAGCATGAACGTTAATAACCACATGATCTAATGTTATTCTGGACCTAATCACGCCACTTATTTAGCGGGCAAAGGTTTGACATTTTTGTTTGAGTTTATCAAGCACCTTATATTCTTAATGAGCTAAAACGTGGGGCTGGAGGTTAAATATTGACTGGTATTACTCGTGCAATTTTATGAACTTATAAACTACAACCATTTGTCTGTGCTGTCTACAAACAACAATATTTTAAAAATATATTTTATTTTATTTTTTGCCTCATTAAAATAAGACATAGAACATTTACAACAGTACCAGACTGTGTGTGCAACACGGCAGTCCTGGGAGATTCTATACACTCAAGGTCACAAAGTCGTTAATACAGCCATTGTTTTTTTCCTCCTTTCAGTGTTGCTTGTTTTGCCCTGTGGAATGAACTAGTGTTACTGCTCCATGCATTAACACAAGGAAAAGCATGAAGGGACAAACAAACAATGAAGCAAATTGTGAAGCGTTGGTTTTTATCTTTTGTCTTCAAAGTTACGCTTTGTTGAAGGTTGATGAAAATTACACATTGTATCAATTGCAAATACACGAGAAGAACTGCGTGTGTCACTATATGAATGAAATGAATGAATGGAAACTGATGGGCTGTGTATTGGTGGCCCACCCTGCTACACTAGGTCTGTCCTAAAGCTGTGCATGTGCCAGAAAATTCAGGCTTGTGAACAGCAACGTGCCAAAGGGTTTGTGACATTTAGGAAGTAATTAGACAGATTTCAAGACATTCTTCCTCCTTTCAGTTCAAATCAGATCGCCTGCTTATCTCAGTGGAGATAGATGAATCTAATGCCATATTGTGGAACATTCCAGGCAAAACAGACAATAAGGAGACAATAAGGTGGCAAACAATCCACCAGAAAAGTTACACAGTGCACCTTTAAATGATCCTTCTCCTCTGTCAGTGATCATAATGTAATGCTTGGTAATATTTTAGAATTGACAATAGTTCCAAATATAAAGAACACGTTAGCTTAAGACACTTGCAGATCCACTAATGCCCTCATCTGTATTATTGAAAACATCTTAGCGCCTCAGCCTCTCTCCAGTGGACAGGGGTCAGAGGTCAGGAGCTGAGGTGACCGGTGGTATTGACGACTAAAGGGCCGTGAGTGAAAAGTACAACTGATCTTGAATGCACCGAGGTCATGTTTGTACTTGTGAGCGCTGAAGAGGCAGGAGTGACGCAGTGGCAGGTAACTGTAACCTCACACAGCGACCTATCGACTTGTTTAAAATGTGTCTTTTTTTAGTTTCTCCACTGGACTACGCTAAAATGTCAAAGTTGGAAGGAAGTAGTTTATGTATTGAGAAGATAAAAGTGTAGAGATGGAATATTCAAGGGAAAACTGTTCAGTAGAGTCTGTCATAAACTCCATTTTAAAGAAACAAATACTAACCCATCTTTAAATGTCACCAAACAACCACAAGACAAAGACCACAACAAATGACAAAACAATAGAAGATCCATTATGTGTGATAAACAAGGGCACAACTGTAATGTCAAATAAGGGAGCGGAAAACCGTTTTACTAACGTGGTGGCCGTAAACATCTCACCTTTGTATACCTTTACAGAGCACTATGAAATGTATGGCAGAAATGTAGTTTATGTCCTCCGCAAAGCAAAAAAGTATGCTCTCCTTCATCTAAAGTGTAAGTTCAGGTGAGCAGGTAAAGCTGGGAAAATGTCATGCATGTGAACATTAGCAATGTGCCTAAGGGTTGATGTTTCAACCTACTTACTCCTTTCACTGTTTGTTTGTTGTTGTTTTTTTTTTTACATATATTGCAAACACAATACTAAAAAATAAAAATCACAATGAGATTTTTTTTTCTAAATCATTCAGCCCAAATGAAACCACATTTAACAAAAAGCAACACAAAAATGATATCAACACAAAAAAACCACATGACTAAAAATACTAACAAACTCACTCACCTCTCTTCCCTTTCCAGGTTTGAGATCAAGAAAAAGGGGGAAAATCATATGTTAATGTTATGTTAATAGTTCACATAACGTGTAAAGTCTGGCTTGATAAAACATGATCAGACAAGCACTCACTGTCCTCGCTCAGACTGCACACAGAGTATAAGCGGTGCAGAGGACGCAAAACGTCCATACCATGAAAAATAAAGGCGGCGGCTCAGCTCTCTTGCAGAGAACTGTGGAGAGGGCGTGGAGGTGCTGCGGATTTATTCCGTGAACTTGTGGTTGACGTAAAAGTGCAGCTTTCATGGCCTGTGAGCGCCAGAGCAAAGAACTGCTCCTCTCCTCATGTCTGCACTCTGCAAGAATCCTACAGTCGCAGCTGCTCCGCGTGCAGGCTGAACGAGGAGTTAGGTGCGTTCATGTACTTGTCCTGCTTTGAGCCCAGTTTAGTCCTGAAGCAGAGGTAGTTTGGTCCTGGGTAATGCTTTAGATTAAGGTTCCTTAGTAAACTATTTATAATTAGTTAATAATAAGCACTAGTTATATGCACTTATGATACCTTATAAATGTTAATAAATCAATAACCAAAAACATGTATGTGTTAGTAAACCACATGTACAGAACATTAATAAGCTACTTAAATTTATGTTTTTCCATAATCATGTGATAAATGCTCGTAAATGCCATAAGTGCTTATAAACACATAACAAATGCCTATTAATGCATTGTAAATAGTTTACAAAGGACCTTAATTTAAATTCCCAGGTCCTGTTCTAGTCCAGGTTTATTTTTGGGTTTCCCAATTTTGATTTGTGTAAGTAAGAACGCACCCTAAAACAATCATTCAAAATCAGACATGGTATAGTCTTCAATTCTCAAAGTTACCTGACAAAAACAACTGCTTGGATTATAAAACTTTAAATTTGATCAAAATGTTATACCAGGCGAGAATGGAATTTTCTTTCCTTTTCACACAAACCTAGTAAATAAGACGATGTTCACTGTAGGCTATATTTTCTACCAAAACAAACAATTAATCCTGGAGATGAAATTTAAGCAGTGACAGCTCGTAACAATGATTTTAAGAAATCCTTATTTTTATCTTGTTCTTGTTTGCAGTGGGTGTCTCCATAGCAGTGGTATATGCGCATTATAATTAGCTGCGAAGAAGCAGATGTTTGAGTGACACTGGAGGGGTTCATCTCAACACCTTTGATTGATCAGTTTTACTCAGGGAGACGTACAGCACATATGGGCCGTGGGTGGTGTTTACATGGACACAGCAGCAGCAGCAGAAGACACTAAAGTTACTGTGGTGCGCTGTAGAAACGGAAGAAAAGGGACATTAAAGCAGAAAATGATCACTGAGCAGCTGAACTGAGCATCTCTCAAACTGCAAAACATATGGATTATAACACTTTGTCCTGTGGTATTTATGAAAAGATAAGAAAAGTGGTTAAAATGCCCTATTTTTAAAGCATGTCTATTGGCCATAACTTAGACACATCCAGGGTTTGTAAAAAGAATGAACGAGAAGAATAAACTTTTTCTGCTAACAAATCAACCTTATTTTAGAGACAGCGTTTTACTACAATACCTGTACCTGGTTTTGTCCTGGTTTGAGTCCAGTTTAGTCCTGATGTAGACTTGGTTTTGTTGTTCTTGTCGTAAAGTAAATGCACCCCAATATGCACTTTATCATATTAACCAATATAACAATCTGCTAATTATATAAGTGTTTCCATTATCAGAGTTCTCCAACACATTGTATTTACATTCCTTTAAACGGGGGCTTAGTCTTTGGTCCAGTCTTTTCTCCTGCCTGTGGCCTGGACAGATGGATGCTATTTTGACACTTTATATTGAGCCATTAATGAGTGTATACCAAAATAACTGAGAATAAACAAATCCTGGGTTTGGGTCCCAAGTGAATCCAGCCAGTCTGTTCATGTCAGACCAGCACAATCGTCACGACTGTCAAACTTTCAGGAGGAGAAACTTAACAACTACAATTTTCAATAGTATTATATAGATCATATATTACATTTTGGCAATAACAATAGTAAGTGAGAGATTTATCTATCGTTAAATCCCTAGAAATATGTAAGCATTCATAGCTGGGAATTGATCTTGTCACTCGGAGGTCTGTAAAGCACCAAACATATGCAGTGAGTGTTACCTCAGAATGGTGCTCCTCGTTTTGCTGCAGGACTTCGATGCAAAGCTCTCCCAGTCTCATCATGTCCTCCAGCCTCTTCTCTGGAGTGGCTTGAGGGTCCACTGGAGGAGCATCAAAAACAGACGATTAGAACTCATTTTCTAAAGAGGAACAGATATTCAACTCAAAAAAGGCTGAGACACATTATTAAATATTCACACACAACAGTATAGCTGTGAAGTGCAAGATTACGAATACATTCACCATAATCTATATAATATTTCCCCCTAATCTAAAAAAAATATTTAAAAAACATACTCATATCTCAACAGACTAATTCATTTTGATGGGTGCTCTGAATACCTTAGAAAATCAATTTTAGAACTTTAGAATGGTGAAAAAGTAGTCTATAACTTTTATACATTCAAAGGGTTTTCAAAACATATTTATCTAAATATGTCCATCAATAAAAACAGGGATTATAAAGAAAATGTCTGACTTAGCTTCAGAACCTGGTGTCATTATTCAACCCCACAGACAGTTGAAAGAACTTTAAGCCATGATATTAATATTGCAAGCTCGTCCCTAACAAATAATAATAAGGATCAGTAGTTTTTGGATCATGTGTGTGGATATTTCTTTCGAAAACAGTACCCTCCATCTGAAATTATAACATCATTCGATTCTACAACATGAAAGCCAACCTACAGACATGCTTTAACAACAATTAAAGGACATGAAAACTAACTGTCATTCTAAAGCATTGTCTGCGTTTCTTTTTAAGTAAATGATTTCATGAAACGAGCAGAATGACATAAGCATTAGCCTTCATGAATGACAGCGACAATTGCATTCCAACTATAGAAACAAACAAAAGTTCAATAAAAATGCCAGGGACAATACTTTCTCAGCTTGAATGCAAAGACTAAATACTGCTAAGAAGTGTGTATTATGCATTATGGAAACAGTCTATGCACGAGTAATGCAGTTATAGTCAATATGGATGAGTCCTAGGCCTTATTAATAATAATAACAGAGTGACAAGTCCATTCACACTTGGTAAAAGTGAAGAGGCAATATGACGCTTTTTATTACAGAATTGGTCATTTATTATTATTTGCTAGAATGAATAACTACATTTGTTTGAAATTAGTTTGTACATTTGACTTTTTGTCTATTTTAGACCGTTTTTTTTTTTGTTAAATATTATTGTCACTAGAGCTGGGCCGTATCATATCGTTCGTGATACACCGTTATTTGCTTTCGGGTCAATATGAAATCTCGCGATACAATTCTGCGTTCACTGCAGCAGATTTTCCTCATAATTGTGAAGTGGATCTGATATTGCAGCAAATTGCAAACGCTAATGTCTAGAGATGCATTAAAGATCAATGTTGAGGCGAGGAGTGGAAGCAAAATGATAACATTTATAGACACGTTAAACATCCTTAAAGGTTCTACGCTCTATAATTGCCCACAGACGGCACACAGCGGTATCATTTTGACCTGAATAGATGCTTTTACAACATATCTGAGCTGAGGCAGAACTAATTAGACTTTCTTACATGAAAAAACTGGGTAAAGCACCTTTAAACAAATCAAATATTGGTGCCATTGTTAAGTATTCAGTCTGGAGTCATCGTCAAGTATACTGTTATTGCAAATGTTCTCTTTTATATCATAATAAAATAGTTTTTTTTTTTACCATATCGCCCTGCCCTAATTGTCACTGTTACCTTTCATTTGTGCATATTCCAGGAGCTGGTTGTAGTTGATCTGAGCGGCCTTCTCCAAACATTTTTGGACCAGTTTCTTCATCTCCTCGGCTGGCACTGGAGTGGTGATGTCCTTCATCAACACCTGAAACACAACAACAGAAATTTAGCATACCCCATCTAATCAAATTTATTTATTTAGAGCACTTTAAAACCAAAACTGCCGCAGGTCGGACAGATATTGAGGAGCAAGGCCGTGGAGAAAAACAAATAAAAGAAAACCATTTAGCATAGATTAGTGTCACAATTTTGTAACAAGGTTTTATCAGTAAAACTAACTAACTAAAATGACATGTGATTCATAGAAGCCTTTTTAAAATCTTGTGGCATGTTTTGGCTCGTTACAAATCAACAAAGAACATTTGAGCTATTAAACACTAAAGCTAAAGCTCAAGTGCTTTTAAGTTCTGCTAAAAGTTTTTGTTTAATAGTGAGCGACCCTGGACATC
The DNA here is from genome assembly GCA_019453435.1 of Rhinogobius similis. Taxonomy (NCBI): domain Eukaryota; kingdom Metazoa; phylum Chordata; class Actinopteri; order Gobiiformes; family Gobiidae; genus Rhinogobius; species Rhinogobius similis. The sequence goes on along the minus strand of CM033628.1, from coordinate 31,828,516 downwards.
TGCTACGTTCCAATTTAAAAAATACACAAACAAATCCCACAAAAAGTTGAAAGTATTTTTAACAACGGAGCTAGTGCACGACTCTAAAGAGACCAGCAGACAAGGCTTCAAGGTGCACAATGTAGCTTTCTGATGGGGGATCTGTTCGTCTTCACGGTGATGTTCTTGCTTTGCCTGGAATGTTCAACAATATAATTTTTTTATGTGCGCATATTTTCAATTACCGGTACATCTGCTTTTATTGCTTAAAAACACATTGAAATCCATGCATTTCTTGCTATTATGACGTCACCTGCTTGCCTCCCTGGAGCTCATTTGAATGGCATACTGTGGAATTCCAGGCAAAGTACTGTAATACCAGCTCAAGTCCAGATGACAACGTTGTCATTCCTCAATTTGATGTCATGCTCATTGTTAGCTTGACTATATTTTCATTTTTAAACAGGCAGAGATATTAAAGGACACACATTCTGCTACAGTGACTTTTTTGAGCTTTTAATCATGTTCTAATAATGTTCCGTCATCAAAAACACACCTGGAGCAGTATTCAGTTGCATTTACGCTGTTTTGAGGAATGTTTATTACAAAATCCTCCCCCCTTCCAGCGTCATAAACTCTTCCATCTGTACTTCCTTGTTTCTAGGACGTATTTTCATATTTCATCTGTCACTTATCCGAGAATCTTGTGCTGTTTTAAGTCCTTAAATCATCGCCAGACCCGTTCTGAGCATTTCTGCCGTCTAATCACAATAACTGCTGCTACTGATCCACAACGTAATGTTGGTTGACAGGCTAACTTAACTAGACTGTGTGAGTGCTAGACGCCATGGCTGCCACTTTGTCTTTTGGTAAAGGCTGATAAATCCTGTCATTTAAAGAATAATAAACTTTTTTTTTTGTTTCAAAACATGAGATGGCAAATTTAAGCCACTCAATAAAGGCTAATAACAATATGAAAATGCAGAATATTTTTCCTTTAAAACTCTCATCTGTCAGTTGTAGCCTTAGTTTGAAAATGATTTAAGTAATTTAAGTTAAATAAAGTTTGCAAAGACATTCCATGATATTTTTAGATAAAGACACGTAAAATACCAAATGTCATCAAACACATTATTCAGTTCACCTTGACGTTTTCTCTGCACCGATTTGTCGGTTTATGAGCAGTTAAAAGTTGTGTTTTCACCATCGTTATAGTAAACTTAAACTCTACATGCGTAAAGAGTATAAGAAGTTGATTGCATATTAGACATAGTTAGCGCAGATTGAATTTCAACAACTCACATGAGGTTATCAGAAATGTTCTTTTGCAAACATCTGAGGCGGATATTCTTTACCCGTTCTTGTAGGGAAAGCGTTGCCTTCAGGGCCCCATCTGGTCGTCCGAAAGGAAAGCAGTACCTACAGGTGAAGACGGAGTCAGGCAATGCTTTTTGAGACAAGGACGAACACAACAAAACAAAAACAAGATGAGAAAAGGTAGGCCGCATTTGAATATTGAATGATGCGTTAACCAGATGGCCGACTCTGCTCATCTCATTACTGAAGAAGAAGACGCTTTTCTCACCTCCGGCGTTTTCCGTGTTGTTAATTGACAAGTGAACAGTACTTGATAAACAAAGGCAGAGGGCCAGGCAGGTCAGACTTTTAATGGACAAGCACGTACAGGCAGATGTTCTCCTCATTCAGGCATGAACAAAAGAAATCTAACCAATCATTTAGGTTTAATGTGCTATTTTTACATTTGAGTTCATTTAATAGATTATACAAAGTTAATACGGTAATCATGTCTTCCTTTCTTCTACCAGCAGTGCTCCCAAGTGGAGGGCCTGACCAATATGGATTTTTTTTTTTTTTGGTGCTGATGCCGATGCTGAGGGCTTCGGAAATAAATGTAGTTGGCTCATGTGTATTTAGCACGAACAACCACTTTTATTCAATCAATCAATCCCACTTGACAATAAACCACTCAGAGTTGTATTTAGAGTGAATCGTGTATATTTGAGTAATCTCTATTCACCTGCGCCGTCAGTCTCATGTCACGCCCTCTGATATTTATTTACTCTGTTCAGCGGTCACACACGTAAGATGTGGCAGTGTTGCGCAGTCATTTTGGAAAAACTGAAAAAAGTCCCTCAGCTCTCCAAAAGCGTTGTAACGTAAAGCGCTAATGGTTTTCAACACGGAAGCAGGCTTATTAATTCAACTTATTGTTGTAGATCAATATTGCAATTTAAGATACTGATCCACGGGTGTCACGGATTAGAACTATATAGCAGACAGATAAACAATAGGCCTTCTTTAATGCTGTTCACTTTTTAAAACTGATTCCAAAAATTATACAATTCATACAGTAATTCTGCAACAGCAAAACAAGGGCCTTGCATGATGGAAATACACTGTCCCAAATATAAATTATGTCAGAAGGTAATTCTACTGCTAGTCACTTATAAAATCTGAACTCTGACCCAGGCAACCTTTTGATAAAGAAGCTTGATAACTATGCATCACAATAAAACATATGAATTGTACAATAAACTCTAAATTCTAAACTGAATAGATGTTCTGATACTATTGAATACTATTTATGTCCTAAATGGCAGCTTTGAACTAGCGCGATCTGACAACTTTTTCACGGCCATCAAAAGTCAGAAACAGCTTTTAAAATGAGGGATGGCATGGCAAAACAATGAACCGACTGGGCCCTAACCAAGTATGCAGAGATATGCACCGTTCAACATGGTACAGGACTATGACAACTTATGGTGGAAGTGTATGAGTTAAAATAAAATTGGGAAATTCAGACCAAATTAGAAGAAGAAGGAAAAAAAATCGGTCTAAACAAGCTCTTAGGAAAAAATGAATACATGAAACAAAATAGGCATATTTTGTTTTATCATTACAATTACAACCTAGTTATTTGTGCTGAAAAATATGAAAAATTAAATGTAACAGCTATGATGACAGAAGCAATCTTTATTTGACTACTTACTTTTGAAGAATATTTGGCTGTGTATTTAATTGTTTAAAAGAAAAAGCAATTGACAGTCTTTTATTCTGACAGTCCGTTAAGTCAACAGTACAATTTTCCCATCTTCTGTTTAGAAATGTAGCTGATTTCCTGTTACAAGAACCTATAATTACATTTAGTTAAGACCCACCGCCTGCTGTACTTTTCATCCCTACTAGTTTTGCCATTTGACAGCGGTTAGTTTCGTTTTTTTAATCAGCCGGAGCAACTCAAATGAATAAAATGCAATTACTGACACTATTTTGCTGGATAACTGGCAGTTAAATAGTACAAGGTTATGCATGTTTAGAGTCTTTAAACTAAAATCAACTGTGGACAGCCTCCTCCTCTGTGCGCCGCATTTGCATAATCCCGACATTGAGGGCCCTTGTTAGGCCGCATTAGCCTGTTGTGGAGGTGAGTGTGTAATGACTGCGGCTGGTCCCCTCGTCGCTGTAGGGGGCCAGAGGAGGGTTTCAATGGGCGGGCGGGGGATGGTTAATAGTACGGCGCTTTTAAAAGAAGAGTGTCGCTCAAGGTCTTCAGGTCTGCGTCTTTCACATCGGCCTCACAATGTGTTCACGCCACAGAGACGGGACTGAATAGAGCCAGCTCCAGCTCCAGCGCAGGCCTGCACCTGTTGTCGGGACGGACGGCTCCAGGAATAACCCAAACATACCGCCACTTCTGACTAAAACTTTACTGCGCACATCTAGGGCTGGGAAATATGTTGAATTTTAGATAATGTTGTGCTGTTTTGAAGATATGCAACATTTGAATATTTTTTATGGGGAAAATGCTACAGAAAGAGCTGAAATGCAAAAAGTGATGTTATCAAATAAGGGTAAAAGGTGACATTTCTGAACTTTTGTGATTCATTTGACATACAATTTACATTTTTTCTGAATTAAACCTCAACTAATAAGTTTAAAGACTGGTTGACATAATAAAGTTGGATCACTTGTCTCATTACACACAAATCTATTATAATGGTTGGTATTATTAAATTATTTAGCAATAATTCAGCTTTGAGAAGCATATTGCACTGCTCTTAGACCTTTTCCACCAAGAACAGAACACAAAAGTTGCTCCTTGGATGTTGAATTTGTTGATGGTCTGGTTTAGGCCTCAGGTGAAAGGAAACGTCTAGTCTCCAATTTTTAACCATCACCATTACTTTATATTTAGTTTTCATCAGCAAGAAAAAATCAAGACAGAAGCAATCTTTATAATTCTTTCTTTCTTTCTTTTTGCTTATTTCAGTTAAATCATGCACATCATCTGTTATAGATTTTTCTTTCCAAGATGTCGTGATCTGAAAACATGGGCTGAAATGCAGTCAGTCATTGCCTCGCGAGGTTTTAACTTTTAAAATCAATGAATGTCTTAAGCATCACAGTCCATTAAAACATATGCCAATACATTAAGCCCAACCGTTTTATTAAATGATTATTATTTGTTTATGGTGGGGAGAGTGTCTTGCTCAAGGACCCGATGACAGCGCCAAATACTAACTGGACCCAACCCTGCTTAGCTTCCAAAGTCTCACAATAGATGGAAACACTCCGGGTTCCTGCAGCCAAAGTGTCACAGGGTGAGTGCTGATGATGTTGTACCTGAAGTGAGTGATCTGGTCCTCCAGTAGAATCATGAGGCGGCTCCTCACGGCCTCAAACTGCTCCTTCTCCTCCACCGTCACCGTCCCCATGCCGTCTGGTCTGAGCACAACACAAGACAGGAGGAACGGACATGTATTATAGTTTTAAGGACCTTTTTGACTGAGATAACGTCTGAATAGAGCCTGTAACCTACACTGTAAAGCATGATGGGATGAACCCTGAATGTTGGTGGTAACTGACTGCACACATTGATATTAGCCACAACAACTTAAAGTCTACATGACAGGTTAGATGTCACATTTCACTAAAATGTACGGAACATGATTTTATTTAAGACTTTACTAACCCTTTTCCCCATTTGTCCCTAGTTTGACAGTTTTCGTGAAGTTTATAATGTTACTTCCTAGTTGGGCAGTAAATATGACATAGATAGAGGTAATTCTACTGTTACCTAGCAACCATTTTGAAAACAAGGGCCAAAATTCATATGTATATAACACTGTAGTTATAGTTGACTAATAATAATACCTGATAACACCTTTATTTTGTTGAATGACAGTTTAAACTGTATGAAAAATGTGTCAGTTGAGTGTTAACTGTCTCTTTATTTCCAATCGTTTGTCGCTTTTTGATGACATCACAGAGGATTCCATGTTAGAACTCAGCACTACTTCCTGTAATTTTAAAATTTTATTTTTCAAAATTTCTTCACAAATGTAAAACTATGACAAATATTTACCACATGTTCCCTCTCACCAAACTAAGACAGAATTAGAAAAAACATGAGAACCTGTCACTTTAAACGTTTAAATACATGACAAGTTTTAATACTTTTGTAATTATTACTTTGTTTGGTGGGTTAGAACCTGCAGTAAAGGTTTATCATAGTGTTACATCAGTCAAGAGGCAGTTTGTGAAGAAAAAAGAATGTCTCAATGTCATCAATACCTAAAATTCATTCAAAATGCAGGGACAATGTATGAGCAGTTGACAGTTCAAATATGCGTTTGACAAATAAAAGGTGTTATTACTTGTCAGGTAAGGATTTGCTCAGGATTGTGTCATCACATCTGTGTCATTTTCAGTTAGTCTAATGAATGGAGATTTTAAGATGCTAAATAAATACTGAGCATTGCGTTTATTCAAAAGTAATTTGACATGGTGTGATAAATGCATTTAGCAGTGACCCAGCAGTTCCACAGCTCTTTTGCTTCTTTTTCATATTGCTTCTGTCTGATCTGAGCACTAACGTAGAGTTTTTAAGTTTTTAAGTTTTCAATCTTTATATTAATAATTAATAATTATAAAGCTCTGTTGTGATAATTAGACGAGTTTTGAACCTTGTTTTGCGTGTCTCATTTTAATGTATTATCAATAGGGCTGTTCGATTATGGAAAAAAATAATAATCCCCATTATTTGATTCATAATTGAAATCACGACTATTCAAACTTAACAAAATTATTTGCCTGAGGAGAAAGTGGGGCATCAGCGCATCTGAAATGGAGAAAACAAACAGAAGAAATGAAAGTAGGAGGCGACTCTCAGAGCAATACGGTTTCATGTATTCTAGAAATACACATCTTTTTTACCACTCAAGGAAACATGTACAGTTTGAACCTGAGGTAACATCAATAATCTCGATTACTCAATTACACTGTTTCAGTAATCAATTAGACTAATAATCATAATTGCAATTGAAATTCGATTCATTGACAGGCCTAATTATTGATGTACACAGAGGTTTGATAGGCCAAGGAAAATGTCCCACTAGTTCCCACTATTAAAGTTAACCTTGAATCTTGAATCCAAACTGAAAATCTTCAAATGTGGAAACAATTTGCAGAATTTGGGTCCACACATTAAACTTATGGCCTTTCAACTGACAACAACCCTGCTTTGTGATTGAATAATGCCTCCACTTTTTGAGGTTAAACAAACAAAAATAAGTTTTGTTTCATGTGGATGGTCCCAACAATGACAGAGATATTAAACATAAACCAAATAAGACCTTTTTCATATTACTTTGTTGAAGCCCACAAATGTTCAGCATCCGTTAAAGCATTAAAAGTATTTCAACAAAACATGACACACACGCTTTCCTTTGGCTTGACACGAAGTCTGTACCTGAGTGTAAAATTTCTCATGGAACAGTTAGGTCACGAAACTTCCACAAAGACACCACTCGACACATTGCGGAGAAATATTATTGGGACAAAGTACTGCAAGTTCTATGGTAAAGTTCAAAAGGAACCATAGATCAATACTTAACACACTACAGTAACTTTAAAGCTTAACTGCATAGATCGAACCGCAATTGTAAATACACAGTGCAAGGTCTCCAACGTCAAGAAGAAATGTCTCAAAAATGTATCTCCAGACCCGTTCTTATCTTAGATTTTAAAAAGCATAATACACAGTCTTGGTTCCTTTTGTGGTTACGGTTTAAAATGGGTAAAGACCGCTCCCTTGTTTCCACCCAACTATACCCGGCAAGCTACCAAACCCTTCAGAATGACCTCCGGAGTCAACCAATCTAACGCAATCAGCTTGAGTTTATCAGCGAAGAAAAATTGTGCTTCGTTAATGTCTGCCAAGTATTCATTGCCTTTGTGTGAATAGGTACTCTGGCGAAAAAGGGAAAAAACATGCAATCAGAAACCGGCGTGCCCAGCCTTGACTCCTCGGCGGCTCTGAGAAAGGAAAAGCAGCCTCTCCAAACGGCACTCGCGGTCGCCAGGGGTGCAGCGGAAGAGGAGAGGTTGTTTGTTAATGAGTTGTTCGTAGAAAAGGTTTTTACTGGTCAGCTTGTGACCGCTGGGCTTTGAGTACCGAAAACTCCCGTCAAGGTGTTCTGGCAAAGTTCCCGAGTCCAACGAGTAGCGGGAGAAATTGTCTGAATGGCGAAGAAGCGAGTAAATAATAAAAGGGCATGTATTGTAAGAGTGGAATGGGTGCTATAGGAGGCTACAGGTGAGGCGGGGTTGAATGGGAGAAGGTAAAAACGTATTTGCATGGAGTGCGTGTGAGCGTTTACCACCACTCAAAGCGGAGGTCAGCTTTATGTCGAAGTAGATCGGCCTTTATAGCGTATACAGGTGCTATTATTCAAGATCAAGGCGCTACAGGACGAGAGGCGCGGAAAATATTTATATAAACTGGACAAAATTTAGAACAATTTCGAGATATTATGATTGCGATTAGATTTGTCACGATATCAACATTTTGCGTTACGATTATTGTGAGAAAAACAGCACGATTTAACGATTATTCACGACTACTGAGATCAGGATCAGGGACATCTTTCGTTTTCTTTTATTCTGAATAATCGGTAGGGTTCCTAGAATGTTGTGATGTCAGGAGGATGAGACCTGTTCTCTGAGATCGAGTTATAGATTCATGGCCTGGAAACATGTTAGCACAACTTCTAATCCTCAGAAGTCCGGCCCCCTGTGATCAGCTCCTCCCAGAACATCTTTTCATGAAGCAGTTAATCCAGAGGAGCACAGAGCAAACTGGAGGGGAGAGGCCCCACTGAGAGAGGCTTGTTCTGTTCAAGGGCCTCACTGCAGGGGCCCATGAATAATAAAGACATTTAAGACAGATTAGAGCCAGGGCGGGTGGGCGTTCTCAAGGCCGCCCTCTATAGGTGTTTTCAGATTTGAATAAACAGCATTTTTATGTAGATTTGATTAATTACATCATGAGGAAAAAAATGGAAAAACATTGGGAGATACATAAAAAAGAAAAAAAGGATAATGTCACAATTGTTGTTTTGGGGATATGCTAAATTTGAATAGCAAGCATATTGTCTATAATAAGTAATATAAAAATGGCTGCAAAATAAAAAGTTTAAAGCCTGTTTTATACTAACTGAATTGCATCTTTGGTGCAAGGAAATGCAAAACTTTTGTGAGAGACAGAAATATTTTAGCGAGGGAACGCAAATGTAAATGCTGCTTACAGTGCGGTCCTGCACTGGAGCCGACAGATCTAACAGCGCGGTTACAACATCAAATGCCCAAATAACCCTCTCTGAACAGCAGAGTGAAAGCTGATTGATCCAAATCCAAATATATCAGCTACGTGTCCATGTCTCCCATTTGGAGCGTCCCAGAATGCCTTGTGGCAGATGCCCACCAGCGAAGCTCACTTCCCAGAACCACAACAGAGTGCAGGCAGAAATGAACTTTAATACACTTAATTCATAAATATCCTCAACCTAGAAGCCTTCAGCGCCCTTATTACAACCTCTCTTTGGTTAAGTGTAATTTAAAAATTCTCAATGCACAATAGAAAGAATGTTTGTCAGTTAGTCAGCAATTATTCAATCAGTTAATTAGACTAATTGAATAATAACTGCTGACTAGTTGAGTACTAAAATAATGGTTAGTTACAGCCTGAGTTAATAGCATGAATATCCTTTGAATATACATTTCTCCAACTCAGCCACCACTGGCATACATTTATTAGCACTAAAACCCACGGTGTAATTCAAACAGAAATAATAATGCTTGTAATTACCCTGGAGGATTAACAGGATGGATGTATCTAAATTGAAACTCCATGATTTTTAAGAATATGTGAGGGTGGGCATAGCTGATAATATATTACTCCAAAGATCAAGGCCATTGTCCTCAATGGAAAACTTGAGTTATCTGGGCCTTTATGTACAGTATGTGTAGAAAGAAAACTAGTGAGAGATATGAGCACTTGCTCAAAAACTCAAATGGAATTGTAGAGGAAAAAAAAAAGCCAACGTAATACTTTGGACATTTGCCTGGAACGGTCCACAGTATAGCATTAAACGTATCTATCTCCATGGAGACAGTAAAAAGTGACACAACCACGTCAAGTTACAGGTCACATCTGATGAGACAAGCCTTAAAAAACACAAAAAAATAAATGCAAAATAGTTAAATACAATACAATACAATACAATATACAATACAATATGATCCAATCTAATATACTCTTTAAAAGACTATGTTCTCAGAATGTTCAAAATTCCATAACGAAGGCGACATTTCTGTGAGTGTTTGTCCATTTCTGTGAGTGTTTGTCCAGGAAAACTTAAAAATCAGGATTTTGCCTTCATCTAAAATGCTCACTGCGGATCATAATCTCCCTTTAAATGAACAAATCATGTAAATACTATGATAAATGTCTTTAAAATCAGGCTTTGATATCACGCACATGTATCTGAGTGATTTTCTTTGGCCAGAAACACCTTGAATTTACATATTTTGTGCTGTTCAGTGATTAATCATTTTTTCTCAAACATCGCACTTCACTTTTCCCTCCATTATGGGATTCAGAATGTCTCTGCGCATATTTTTAAAGAATCTATTCCAAGCAAAGCACTATGAAGACAAGGAGGTAGAAAAGTTATCTAGTGCACCTTTAAATGACTGGTGAGACACTGCAGGTGAATAGGAAAAAATCTTAAATTTATATATCAGTTTGAAACTGAAAGAAAGAAGAAAAAAATTAAAAAGTTTTTCATCATGTCATGTTTTCAAGTAGAGATAAGGCATTTTATGTGTAAAAACGGCCAAAAATACACATATTTGAGACATATATATATATATATATATATATATATATATATATATATATATATATAAATTGACAGAACCAGGTTTTCATTGCTTGGTTCATTTTGTACACGTTAGTTACAAAAATAAATTCCCAGAGGGGATTTTGGATTTCTTATGTAGTTTTTTTTTTTATGTAGTTAAGTAAACTAGATTGCACTGAAAATTGTCCTAAAAATTTCGCCTCATTTTTTTTAAACTTAAAACTTCAATAAATCCATTTTAGAATTAGATATCAAAAAATCCTTCCGTACATTTTGTCAAAATCTTGTTGAGTCCAAGATCGTACAGTTTGGTGTGTGTGGGATCTACTTTAAGTGGTGATCCTTATGTCCCGAAGAAGAAAAATGCATTTTAAGAAAACGGACTTTGAAGTTACAATGTCCCATAGAACTCTATGGATGAAGTGGATTAAATGGAAGAATAAAACATCTTTAGGAGCAGATTGGACACGTTTATAGTTTCCACATGAAAGTCCATAGGCTGACAGAGCAAACGGACCAAAAAAAAAAAGAAAAACTACAAAATGAGTCTGCCTGTAGTATCTGGCCTTGATAAAAAGCCTGTTTGCGATCCGTGCTGTTCGGTGCGGCTCAGAGCGGGAGGAGAGGCGACAGCTTGTCACGGTTCAGACACATTGTTGCTGTTAAATGAAGCGAACGCACTGGAGTCGAGGCCCGTCAGTGAAGCGAGGACGGAGGGGAAGGGGCGAGGGCGGGGGAGTCGAGTTTGTGTGTTTGCGCTCAACCTGTATCAAGTGTAAACGATAAGTTAAGGGTTTGCCCGTGGCGCTTTGGGTCACGCTGGAGAGGACGGCGCGGTGTGGCAGGGGACCAGGTTGGGACGCCACGAAAGGAGCGGAGGTCCGACGGGGGAAGGATGTCAGGAAGGATCTGTTTGACGTTTGGAAAGGACAATTCAGAATCAGATTTGAAATGATTAGATGCAACTAATCATTCGTTATTGTCTATTTTTGAATTATTGATAAGGATGAAGGATTATGCCTGTGGGAATTTCATCAAACCACAAAATAAATAATCTTAAAGTTCCTATGACAGGTTGAAGTACTCATTTCGCTAAAACATAGTTACGACTACTAAAGAATAAACAATTTTTATCCCAGTTATCCCAATTTTTAAGGTTTAAATGTTTACTTCCTGATTGTAAATCATGATATCACACAAGGAAATTCTGTAACTGTTACCTGGCAACCGTGTTGTTTAAACTTGGCTAACACTCCTCTATTGTCACAGAAATTATTATTTGACAAATTAAAATATACAGGAACACTTTTATTTTGTTTAATTATTGTTTAAAGGGTTGGAAAAGGGTGTTTCTTGGTTGTAAATTGTCCCTAATGTGTCTCCATAGTGTGATGTCATCATGTTTTGGAACTCTGCTCTACTTCCTGTAAATTTTCTTCACAACTTTTCTTCACAAACTGACTCTTGATTGTTGTAAAGCTATCACATATATTTACAACAGGTTTTAGTCAAAACTAGAAAATCATAAAAACCTATATGCACTTTACAATTCTTGTAATAATAATCTGTGCTTTCAATCAGCTCATTACATGTTTTAGTTTGAATAGGAAATAAGTTGTTCAGTCATTTAATTAACTGATTAATCATTAAAAAACAACTCTAATAGAATCTCTAATAATAATAAAATTCTTTCTCTCAAGCATTTTTTGTTATTAGACAAGAAAGTTTTATGGGAATGGGAGAAGGGAGAACATGCAGCAAATTGTCTGCCACCTTTACTACTCAACCACTGGGTAGCACAAGAAAAATACAATTTATACTGTAATCTGTAATCTATTAGTGTAAAGACAATTGATCTTTTGGAGTATATTGTCCAGGAGATTTACTAAAAGGATGCAAAAAGATCTGATAATTAAAGAA